>JAQQZY010037803.1:0-10985 GCA_030068375.1 Ostorhinchus rueppellii | reverse complement strand
TCATTTGAAACAAGTTTTTGATAAACTATGAAGTTATTTATGTTTTCTTGTTTTCATGACAGGTGGAAGAATACATTGGTTAAGCAGCGTAGAACAACTTTAATCTGAGCTTTAAAGGTTCATATTTATCAAACTGTCCGTGTGTATTTAGATCCAATCTGATATCTGTTAAAAACAGGAAAAACAAATGTTTAAGGGGAAAAACAGCTTCTATAAACCAAAGTGGAAGCATTTAGTGTGACCTGCTTTTGTAATCAACATGTCTTTAAACCTTTTGTTCAAACAATGACATTTATTTATTCAGGTCAAATTGAGAAAAGCAAAAATGAATAAAATAATTAAAATACTGAATGAATTAACCCTAAACCCTATTTCTTAAAAAAAAAAAAAAAAAGAGTCAATAAATCAATAAAATCAATTAATAAAAAACAAAATAATCAACAAAACTCATGAAAATCAACAAAACATTGATATTTATGATTATTGTTTGTCAACAAGGACAATTTTGTTATTCCAATTGGTCATTTTCTGAATGAATAACAATGAAATTATTAATTTGAAACAAGTTTTTGATAACATAAATAACTTCATAGTTTTTCATGACAGGTGGAAGAATACTTTTGTTAAACACCATGTTTCTATTAAAACTCTTCTTCAGTTATTGTAACGTCCATTAACGTCCTTTTTTTTTTTACATATATATATTTGCGTGTCTCTAGTTGCAGAAAAAGGTCTTTCCGTTGTAATTTTACTATTTGCGTTACGCCCAAAAATAGACGCCTTTTGCCAGCTCAAAAAGTTTAAATTAATTTTTTTAAAAAACAGTTTTGGCAAAATTGTCAGTGTTCCATTATGTAAATTTTGATGCACCAGTTATATTTGCGATACTTGAGGGTCAATGGAAAAGCGACCAGTGACTCACGTGGTAAAAATCAGTGCTTTTATTGTGAAAGTATTTTACTTTCAGACCAGTGTAATTGAATAACAACTTCTTAATTATCATGTTGATTATATACAGTCTCGTGTGTATTGTACAAACTGCTGTTCTAATTAATAATATGTATATTTGAAGTCTATATTTATTTAATTTTCTGTTCATTTTTTTCCTACTACTTTTTAAATTCTACTTGAAGTGTACTTGACTGTAACACAATAATTTCCTCCTGGGGTTAATTAATTATTCTGTTTCTAATTAATTCCTCAGGTTCGTACAGGGTTTTCCAACTCCACCATAAAGCCATTAATCTGAGGTAAAACTGTCTCAGATCTGATTCTACGTTTACACTTTTTTTCCTCACTCCACTCAAATGTTTGTGTTTCAGTGACATCGAGCAGCAGTGCATTAACTACGTGTTCAGGTGCGAAGAAACGACAGGAAATGACCTTATCTGATCACACTAAACATCCTTCTGCAGCTGGAAACGATAATAATAATAATAATAATAATAATAATGATGATAATAATAACAATGATACTAAGAATAACGATGATAATAATAATAATAACGATGATGATAACAATAACAATAATGATGTGTTGTTCTGGAACAGTGTGTTGCTATTGGCCGTCGCTGCTCATCCAACAGGTAAGAGGAGTTTATTCTTTTATCAACATATTTTTATAAAGTTTTGGGATTCATTTTGTTGTGTTTTTATCTTAATTTCACTTGTGTATCTTTTCTAAAACTCATTTTTAAGCATAATCTACCTTTAATCTATTTACAACCATGAAAATATAATAGGACATTTTTGATTATTTATTCATAATTTTGATTGTTTGGTTTTTGATCTTATCTCATTTCTTCTGAAATTTTGACCTTTTACTGTTTTTTTTCTTTCCCTGTATTTTTGTCATTTTTATTTTACCGTATTTTTGTCTTTTTATCTTTAACTGTAAATTGTCATTTTTATCTTTCACCGTATTTTTGTCTTTTGTATTTTTTCCAATTTTACCTTTTACTGTATTTAGTCATTTTGTAATTTCTGAAATTTTGACCTTTTACTGTATTTTTGTCTTTAGCATTGTGTTATTTTTATCTTTTACGGTAATTTTGTCATTTTTATTTTACCATATTTTGGTCTTTTTTTCCACTTTTACTGCATTTTGTTTTTTCATCATATTTTTGTCTAGTTTGGTATTTTGTCATTTTTACCTTTTACTCAATTTTTTTGTAATTTGTACCTTTTACCATATTTTATCACTTTGTATTATGTCATTTTGACTTTTCCCCATATTTTTCTCTAGTTTTGTCTTATTACCCCATTTTTACCTGTAACTGTATTTTGTCATTTTGTAATTTCTGAAATTGACCTTTTACTGTATTTTTGTCTTTGGTATTATGTAATTTTTATCTTTTACTGTAATTTTGTCATTTTTATTTTACCATATTTACCTTTTACCGTACTTTGTCATTTTATATTTTATGACTTTTCATCATATTTTTGTCTGACATTTTGTCATTTCCATCTTTTACTGTATTTTTATCTTGTTGGGCTCATACATTGATCTTCTTGATCTTGTTTTATCTTCTATATTTTTAACTTTTACATCACCTTATCCCTTTTTTTCCCCCTCATTCCATCTCGTACAAACCCCCCTAAATCACCAATTTTCTTCAACTTTCACCCTTTAAACTTGAAAATATCGATACTGACATATGTAGGACGTTTACAGTTTGAACATTCGGACCTGTTTAACTCGTCCTACACTGAACCGTCTGCGTTGAACCCAGATCAGATCCACGTCACAGGTGTGTTTTGTCACCGTAGGTGACCTGATGGCGGCGCTGGCCTTCCCGTCCCTCCAGTCCTACACTTTCCACGGCGGCTGCTGTGCCAGGTTTACACTCGCAGCATTTGAGTGGACTCGCCCTCTCAGGACCGCCGTATTTCATTCCTGTCTCCGTTAACTCTGTCCACAGCGCCCTGTTGGGGTTTCTGTTGCTATTGGCGACGGTCAAACTGAAAAGTGGACTGTCTGTTGAACACCTGAAGGTCTGGATGTTTGTGGCGAAGGTGATGAACGCTCCCATACTCATGTGACGGGTCGTATTTATTATGATTTTATTTACAGCTCCGTTTTATTTCCAGGTTTCTGCCATGTCTCTGTCTCCGTTTATGTTCAACATGGACATGAATGTTAACGCTCTCATTTGGTAAGGCTCCCGCTCATTATTAACCCGTGCAATTAGGTGGTTCTTAATCACTGCATTTTTTTTTGTTTTTGTAAAAGTCATGCTCCTTCCACTGAAATGTGTTAAGTAATCAATAAAAGTCACACTTAAAGTTTTATTGTAATCAGTGTTGGGGACGTTACTTTAAAAAAGTAATTAGTTATAGTTACTAGTTACTTCTCCCAAAAAGCAACTGAGTTACTCCACTATAAAAGTAATTAGTTACCAGAGAAAGTAACTATTGCGTTACTTTTTTTTTTTTTAAGTTTAAAAATGTCTAAGAACTTGGATTTTTCGAGCCGCCTCCGCCGAGGTGCCAAAATGTTGGAACCAAAACGTGACGTATAAACACTGCAAACACTGATTGGTCAGTTTCCTCTGTGACACAAAACACAGTAAGGAAGTAGACAGTAAATATACACCACTTGTTTATTCAAATTTGATACAAAATTTTCAAAAAGCTGCATCTTGGAAGTCTTTAGAGACGAAGTCATACTGTAAATGACGAAAAAAAACTGTTATGACCTAAAATTTATGATGGAAGTAAATGTACCGAATGTATCTAATTTGCATATTGTGACGTCACATGGCGGCCATATTGGATTATATAACATTTACTAAAATTTTACTTTGAATATATTTACATGGAAATGTTCTTCGTTTTTGTATTTTTGTGATCTTATCCTTAGAATAAATGAACGTAAACATTAGTAGAAAGTATAACATAAGTTTTAGTAGCTTTTTAGCCACATCTGTCCTTATCTAAACTAAAATAAAATTTACTCACTAAACCAGTTCTGGATTTTCTTCTTCACTGTGAAATGAAACATGCCTTGAAATGATGTTAGGATTGAAGGGGCACATGTTTGCCATCTATTGGTGGGAGGTGGTAACAAGATTTAGAACTCTACGTGAAGTTATGGTCTGTTTTATTATCGCAATATTGCAACTTTGGCGCTTAAACGGTTAATAACAGTTTTCTTTTCCTAGCATCTTATTAAATCTTTGAATGAATCCCTTCTGTCAGGATTACATTTCTATTTTTACTACAGTTCTGAGTTTATCAGCTTATTACAGACAGGTCAAATAAAAAAAAATCAACATGTAAAATCTATGTAAATGACTTGTCCAGGTCTATAATTATAAAACTTGTAGTAGCTTTGAGTCTGTCCTATTTTCCAACTTATATTTTGTCTTGATAATTGTAAATTTTATGTGAAATTCAATAGTTATGATTAAAAAAGTTCACCTGTGTGCCTATGTGTTCCTCAATTTAATGAAAAATGCTGATTTAAGTAAAGCATTGATTGTGTTGTTTTGCAAATGTTAAACAGATGAAACGATGGAAACCACTTCCATCAAATAATGTCAAATTCATACAGAAACATCATGAAAATTAACTAAAATCATGGACAAAACATCTTAGAAAAGGCACAATTTAATTTTAAGGGATACAAACTCCTCAATTTTTAATTTACTTAGTTTATGTTTTACATTTCAGGTAGAATTAAAAGTGAAATGTTGATATCTGAATCAAACAAAATAAAAAAGAGAAAATATTCATTAAAAAAAAAAAAAAAAAGTCAAGATTTCAATGTGGCATTGTTAAAACAGAGTCAATTCCACAGGTTTCTTTTGTCTTTTAAAGGCTTTTTTTTGTCAGAATTTATCTAAAAACTTAAGTATTTAATTAATTTTCATGCTGTAATTAATGTTTATGTATTTATTATTGGAAAAGCTTCATTAATTGTTTTCCACTAAACTGCAGGATCATTTCATCCACTTTGTTCCATGTGTTTTTTTGCTTCTACATTTAATCCTGATTATAAATTAACTGTTTGTTCAATAAAAACCTGCCTGAGTTGTTTTATTCTTTCTCGTAGCGTCATCGTGAGTCACGTCGGCGAAGCCCTGTTGGTTCATTCGGAGAGAGAATCTCAGCTGTAACAACGAAAACGCCGACCAGCAATTTGCACTTTGAGATTTACATTTCCTCTTTGAATGTGAATATTTTCTGACTGATATATTTTTTTGTACTTTTCTCAGATGTTTTCTGATCGTTTTCTGATTTAATAAAACTATGTTTATGTACATGTTGGTGTTTTGTTTTTTTTGTTTTTTTACTGAATACACATGAACATTTCACTTTTCAGTTTTGTTTTATTTTTTTGGGAAAGAGACTAATGGTTTTTGTAGAATTACTAGGATTAACCCTTTTGTTGCTGCAGTATTTTTTTTTGTGTTTTCTTATATAAAATTTTTATACAGTTTTCAAAAAGCTGTATCATGGAAGTCAAAGTAAATAACAGAAATATAGGGTATGACCCAAATTTTACATTGCAGGTAAATGTACCGATCAAATTTGCATATTGTGACGTCACAAGGTGGCAGCCATATTGGATTTTTTTGGGGGAGTTGCAACTGTAGTGTAGTTTGTTTTGTTTTTTTTTTTTACATAAAACTTTGATAAAGTTTTCAAAAAGCTGTATCGTGGAAGTCATAAAGTAAGTAAAAATACAGAGTATGACCCAAATTTTACAATGGGAGCAAATGTACTCCTCAAATTTGCATATTGTGATGTCACAAGGTGGCGGCCATATTGGATTGAGTAACTTTTAGCAAAAGTGAACTTGGAACATATTTACATCAGAATCAGAAAGGTTATGGCAAGGTAAGTTTGCACATACAAGGAATTTATTTTGTTTCTTTTGGTGCTTAACAGTACACATGCAATACAGGAAGAATAGAAAAAGAACTTAAGAAGAGTGCTGTTCATAGTGCAGGATAGATGTGCAAATGGTCAGATTTTTTCAGTTGTGAGTGAATGTCCAAGCACAACAGTTCCAGGTATGTGATGTGTCCATTAATGGGGGTTGGATGGAGGAGGGGTTAAGGGCAAGTGTCAGTGGGGGTCCCGAGCCTTGTTAATAAGGCCCACTGCAGAGGGGAAGAAGCTCATATTGTGACATCACAGGGCAGCGGCCATATTGGATTTTTTTTTTTTTTTGGTTTGCTAGTGAAGTGTAGGGTTTTTTTTTTTTAAATTTATATAAAATTTTCATTAAGGTTTCAAAAAGCTGTATCATAGAAGTCATAAAGTAAATAAAAATATAGGGTATGAGCCAAATTTTATAATGGGAGTAAATGTACTCATCAAATTTGCATATTGTGACATCACAAGGCGGCGGCCATATTGGATTGAGTAACTTTTAGCAAAACTGAACTTTGACCATATTTACATTCAAGTTTTCTTTGTATTTGTTTTTTTTTTGTCATCTTATCCTCAAAATAAATTAACTTAAACATTTGTTAGTATATTTTTAGCCAAATCTGATCTTATCTGTTAAAACTAAATCAACTTTACTGACTAAACCAGCTCAGGATCACACCTTTAAGATGGATTTTCTTCTTCTCTTTGAATAGAAACATGCTCTGAAACAGTCAGGATTGAAGGGGTACATGTCTACCATCTATTGGTGGGAGGTGGCAACAAGATCAGGAAAATCTATCTACAGTTATGGTCTGTTTCATTCAGTTCTGTTGTTTGTCACAAACTTGAAACATTGGTGCTTAAAGGGTGAACTGATGTTTTTTTTCCTGATTTCTTCCCTTTGTAATATAATTTAAATCCATAAAAGCTCAGAAAATACAGCAATTAAATAAAGAAAAGAACTATGAGATAATTCACCATTTACAACATACTGCGGTTATTTTTTATTAATCCAAACACAATCACGACGTCATCTGCACAAACATTTAAACAGGTGCAAACAGATTAGAGCCTTTAAATTGTGTTTAGGGTCAATATAACAGATAAACCCTCTCCAGAAACCAACCTGGGCTACGTTTAATTCTCCTGCTGGTTTCTTTTCGGGGAGAATAACGCGTTGAGCGGTTGTCGTCTCCGTAAACGGGCCTGAGGATTCTTCTCCTCCTTAATGTAACCTGTAGACGAGAAAACAGAGGAGTTAGAGAACGATAAATGATGTAGTGAAAAGAAAAATAGGACCAATGTAATCCGTGTACCATTCATTCTTTTGATATTCGATCGAGAATCCACAATCAGAAACTGAAAAAATGTACAAATCAAAAATCACAAAACAGTTTTTTTTATTCTCTAAGTCTTAGTTTCTTCTGTCTTTTCAAAAATGTTCATATGAGGGTGAAAAACACGTTGTCTGTGTCTTGCTTCATCGCTTCGACCACTAACCACTTCCACCACCTCATATTTCATATTCATTGTGAACTGGATACATACGCACTATTTTGCACCTTTGACTGATGTAACCCTTAGTGTCAGTAAATCAGTTTATACAGTTTTTTTTCGTGTGTAATGAGTTGAGTTTGCACACGTTTTTAGACACACAAACCTTTAGTAGATCTGGCCCTGAATGTGTTGTAAAACTCCAGAATCACAATCAGAATAGCTTTTATTATCATCATTATTATCATAGTATCATTGTGTGTTCAATGCAGCAATATGAAAAAAGCAAGAAAATGAGAACAGAGGAAATACAAAATTACAAAAAATACAATGTAAAAATAATAAAGCACTCAGCATAGACCTCCGCCAAGGTAGTGTTTGTACTTTTTTTTTACAGTAGGGTTTGTATTTTTATTTATTTATGTTTATTATTTTATGTTTAATCTATTTTTATTTGTTTTCCTGTACAGCACTTTGGTCCACTGTCGTTGTTTTAAGGTGCTTTATAAATAAAGTTGGATTGGATTTTTTTTAAGGTAGTGTTTGTATTTTTTAAGGTAGTGTTTGTACTTTCCTCCACTAGAGGGTGCTGAATGACCTCATATGTAACTCTGGTCCACCATACCCTATCTCACAATAAAGAATCCTTTAAAAAAATTCCTGGATCCAGACAGTGATCTGGATCATCTCTTCCTTGACCCAGAGCGGACATATCCTGAAAATTTCATCAAAATCCGTCTGTAACTTTTTGAGCTTTGTTGCTAAAAAAAAAAACCCCAAACAAACCCACAAACCCTGTCAAAAACATAGCCTCCTTGGCAGAGATAACTAAAGTAAAGAAAAATATACAGATGTAAAATATGAATAAATATATGTACAATATTAACCCTTTAAGCACTAAAGTTATAATGCTGTAAAAAGCAGCAAAACTGAATGAAACAGCTTTTTGGAAATCTTCATATCAAAATTGAACATAAAAAAAATCAAACAACCTCAGGCGTCTAAAGGGTTAACAGTGTGTATTAACAGTCTGTATATCTGTGAAAGAGTCTAGATGCCAAAGGTCACTCACCTCTATCGATGCAGGTCTGCGTTGATGGGAACCCGACTTCCCAAAAGTTTTCCGGAGTACAGGGTGGAATATACAGAAAGCGATGTCTGGAACAGGACGACAGCTTCTTCTTCTTCTCCTCCTCTGGAAGATGAGCGTAATACTGCGGAGAATAAACAAACAAACATCAGGTGAACGGGGTCGGTGTTTAACTCATACATGTCATCCAGCTTCAGAAACAACACTTACTATCTCACACTCCTTACAGGTCGTTCCCTTCAGTTTCCTGCGCTCGTCTTTCTTGCGAACTACTGCCACGTGGGCGAACGTCGGATGTCTATGAAAACCGACAAAATGGAGATCGTGTCAAAGGGAAAAACTGTCAGTCGTCGCTTTTCCACTGATCCTCAAATTGCGCAAACGTAACTTGTGCATAAAATTTTCGTCAAAAATCTTGTTTTTCGATGCGTTTGCGCTGGCAAGTGGTGGTTTTCAGGCGTGTTGAAGCCAATAACACAACAACGACCCATAACATAATAAATTTGCCATTTTTAAAATGTAATAGGCCAAAGATGTAATAACTTGCCAATAACATAATAAAAGTCCTGAAGCGATAACCAATAGTGTAATAACTAGTCACCGGTTCTGCTCATAACTTTTATGGACAGAATTTCTAGGTGCAGCCGGGTGGGGGAGGGGGTCGAGTTCAGTGGGGGGGTGGATCATATTTCATTTCATATCATGGTGTTCGCTTGTAAACGTGTGCTTCCACTTCATTTTTAGATCGTTTGAAAGGCTAAAGAGCAGCCGACAGGACTAGAGATCATTTTAACCATCAAGTTAAATAGATAAATACATGGGAGGGGGGGGGGGGTTATCTCAGTTATGTCTAATAAATGAAAAATAAAGTCATATTAATACATTACGTTATTGTCTCAGTTATTACATTTGCAAAGATTTTTCTTTTCTTTTACCAGGCCAATAATGTAATAACCAACTGATGATGTAATAAGTTATGCA
Organism: Ostorhinchus rueppellii; assembly: GCA_030068375.1. Lineage (NCBI taxonomy): Eukaryota > Metazoa > Chordata > Actinopteri > Kurtiformes > Apogonidae > Ostorhinchus > Ostorhinchus rueppellii. The sequence continues at coordinate 1,537 of JAQQZY010037803.1, read as the reverse complement.
TTACATTATTGGTAAAAAGTTACTACGTTATCAGTTCAAGACTTTTATTATGTTATTGGACTATTTTTTTTTTTAGTATTTTGTACACCATAAGGAACAAAAACCATTTAGAAGACGTTCTAACTGCAAAATGGGACACTGATCGGGACGCAGTGACGGGGGGTTGGTCACTGGGAAAACTGCTGTTTAAAGACACAGCGGGGTATTTTAATATGATAATTACTGTTTTCATTTTAACTTTCTATGCCTCTCCTGTGACTTCGATATGTTTTTATGTAAAGCACCTTGAATTGTCTTGTACACGAAATGTGCCATACAAATAAATTTGCCTTGCCCATTACATTTTAAAAATGGCAAATTTATTACGATATGGGACGTTATTACGTTATAGGTCATTATTACATTATTGATTTCTACAAAGCAAATGGTATTTTATGCAAAACTGCAATGGAAAGACCTGTTTCCACAACTAACCATGTGAATAAAAAAAAATTAAAAAACTGATGTTGATGGACGTTACAACAAGTGAAGAAGAAGAGTTTGAACAGAAACCCTGTGCGGTATGTGAGGACACACCAGGAAATGGAATAATTTTTGAATTTAGTATGAGATAGAGGGTGATATATAATAATGAATATATCTGTAAATAAACACCATATTTGTGTTTGTTGCCATGTTTACAGAACGACTTCTCGTGTCATCTCGCGATAATAAACAAATCAACACATTTGTGATTTAATGGAAAAACTGATATCACGCACTTCTGTTTTCTCGACATTTAGTAAATATCAGTAAAGTTTTGCGCAGATGCCCGATGGAAAAGTGACTAGTGAGACTTCAAAAACAGCCCAAAGGGTCCAGTACATACAACTTACACTGACGACACTACCAGCCAAAGATATCGAAATAACACACAGACAAGAAAAGAAAAACAGCACAATGACAATTCCAAATTTTATCTTTGTTTCAGTGGGAAAAAATACATTAAATTACGAAAACATTTACATTCACACACTACCCTTTAATAAATAAAATGTGAATAAACTGAGAAAATATGAACCTAAAGAAAATGAAGTGTAATTTTAACAATATTCTGCCTGTTACTAAATGTTTTGTGTCGATCCAATCCTTAATGCACACGTATAAATAATAAGTTGAGGCATAATATAGTTAAAATTTTACTTATTTTTCTTAAGAAATGTAATTTTTCTTCATGTTATGTCTATCTTTTTTTGTTTGAATAGTTTGTCAATGTAAACAATTTTATAGCGTCATTTATTTTTTTTTGCACTAAAACAAACAAGAAACTTTGGAGTGGTCATTATTTACAGGCCCTTTAATGCTGTCGTTTTACTGGTCTGGACTAATGTCACATATTAATGATGTGCACAAGAACCTTATTAAAAAGCTCCATTATTGTGAAAACTAATTTTATTCTTCATCTTTAGAACCCCTTTAGTTCAGTTTCTGTGTGTGTGTGTGTGTGTGTGTGTGTGTGTGTGTGTGTGTGTGTGTGTGTGTGTGTGTGTGTGTGTGT
>JAQQZY010037769.1:0-10987 GCA_030068375.1 Ostorhinchus rueppellii | reverse complement strand
TAAAAACAATGGCAGCAAGAATGTAAACTGTTATCTGCACCAAAGGTGGACGCACTAAATATGGACATTTATGGGTACTATTTGTCAACAAGGACTGTTTTGTTATTCCAATTGGTCATTTTCTGTATGAATAACAATGAAACTGTTGATTTGAAACAAGTTTTTGATAAACTATGAAGTTATTTATATCTTCTTGTTTTCATGACGGGTGGAAGAATACATTTGTTAAGCACCGTACACTGGTAATTCTTGTGCATTTTTCTGAGTTAGAGTCAAAAAAAAGACAGAAACAAAACATAAATACAGTTAAAACATAAAAATAGTTATTGTGGAGACAGAAACAAATACACACTTGTAAAATAGAGTACTGTATCAGAATTCACATTGACATTGACTTTTTTGCCTATTATTTGTCAACAAGGACTATTTTGCTATTCCAATTGGTCATTTTCTGTATGAATAACAATGAAATTAATAATTTGAAACACGTTTTTGATCAACTATGAAGTTATTTGTGTTTTCTTGTTTTCATGACAGGTGGAAGAATACATTTGTTAAACACTGTATATACATTTTTTTCAATCAGATTTCATATTTTGGGGTGTCTTTTGCCCTTTTGTGTTGATATAGTAGGCTAAAGTGAAAAAAGAATAGGCAGATGATATTGACGAAGTTGTACAGAAAAAAAAAAAGGTGATGCCAAACATGGGTATAGTAAACAGTTATTTATATAGTTTATAAAAGGCAAAATCAAAAGTACTCAAAACAGTCAAAATGGCTCAGACCTCTAAGGGATAAGTGCATTTTCTTCCTCAGTAACAGTAACGGATTACATTTTTCTTCTTCTTCTTCTTCTTTTTTTTTGTTGGACTTAATCAAAACCCTTTTCCATGTCAGTCGCTGCCTCTCAACGCCGTGGCAGAAGACGGGCAGGAGAGTGGGAAGAAGACTGTGGAAGCAATCTGTGCCTATAATCACGCAGAAAAGAAATGTCATCTCTAGTCTTTGCCACTCTGGCCTCGTTTTCATCCTCCTCGGTGATACTGACATCAGTGCAGCGCTGTGTGCCAACGTGTGTGTGTGTGTGTGTGTATGTGTGCTACTGCAGCTTTTTATCTTAGTCGGATATTTCCCTTCACCATACAAGTGAATAGATAAACTCCCAACGATTACATCAGCACGGTGGTGTAAATTAAAGCGAGGCGAGGGTCCGACGGTCGAAGCGCTCTGTGGACATGTTTATAGAAAATATGACAAGTGCTAATTTGATCTAAATCGGCGCTTTCTGCACATTTCTTCACTTCTCACACTTCTGGTTATTAATGACCGGAGACGTTTTGCTTGGTTTTGAGTTATTCTTTCCCCCAAACCGTCCATTTGTACTTTGGCTTTCAGTGTTTCCTTAAGAGCGTACAGTAATTGTAAGTAATGGATGCTGGGTTTAAAGTGCTGTGGGTCAGCCTTAAATGGAATTGTGCCTTTTGTGGGAATCTTTTTTTTTTATTACACACAAATACAATTTCCATTCTCTCAGTAATGGTCAGACCTGCCTGTCTATAAAAAAAGCATTTATGGGTGGTTTACAATTTGTTTTCAGCCTTATCATACATTACGCTCACTCTCCTTTATTATGATATTGATTCTTAGCAGGTAAACAGCACAGTCAGAGGAATTTTTATCTTTTTTCCAATGCTGCTTCATAAAAGCTCATTTCCTTTTTCCTCTGGTGGCGTGTCTGCTCGCTTTTTTTTTTTGTAGCGTGTGTTGCTTTCAGTCGACTGTGGTTGCGGTGTCATACAGAGTTGCCGTCTACCAGACAAATAGATTAAATTTCACAACATCAAAAATTTTTAATCACGCAGGAGGAAAAGCAGAACTTAGGTTCTTAGGTACGCCCAAATATAGCTCATTTTCATCATGCGTCGTTCAATAAAGATGTTAGATGTTATAAGGTGTTTCCGTTGGATTTTGCAGAATTACACCTACGTCTTTTTTCTTTTCTTTTTTTTTACCGTCCCCTGAGGTGCAAATTGTCTCGTTTGTTTGCTAACTAAGATGATAACACCTATCAAGTGATAATTTCATAAAAGGCTAGTTATGGCTTGCAGCTGCGGTAGACCTCTATTAGGTCAATTTGGGGATCCTAATAATACAGACGCCATCTTGTTTGCGTTGCCTGGAGAGGTTTAATCACAGCAACTATTCCCTCATCAACCACACACATCACTGCATTACCAAGCAAGGGGGAGAAGCTAAATTCACTCAATAAATTCTGTTTTTTAACAGATTTAACTGCTTCAGTTGTTATGTTATCTTATAAAAACAAAACTGCGGGAATAAACTGTTAAAGATTCTTTTTTTTTTTTTTGCTGTATTTTTCAACAAATAACATTGCCCAAATCCAGAAAACACATACTTATGAAAGGAATTGCCATAAAATGGAGGGTTTTCTAAATAAATAGAAATAATAAATAATAGGTGGTAATAAACCCCGCCCCTTACATGTATTATAGCTTATTTTGGCATCGATCCAGCTGATGTCATCATGTCTGTGCGTGTGCTGATGTCAGCATATCAGTTACCTCTATATGTATTTTTTTTTTTATCTTGCGTGCTTAATGTAATCTTGGTCAGAATTCCTGCATTTCCATCTATCTATCTGTCTGTCTGTCTGTCTGTCTTTGCCAAGTTTGCAGGAAATTGATACAAAATTGATTTTTTTTTTTATAGACATTTGGAATTTTGACCATTATAAGTAAACGAGAGAAGAAAAAAGATTTTAAAAATTCATTAAAAATTTTAACTTTGACTTACTTTACCCATTATTTTGGCATCGATCCAGCTGATGTCATCATGTCTATATATGTGCCGAGTTTGAAGTAAAGTGAAACAAAAATCATGTTTCTACAGATAATTGAAAGTTTGAACATTATAAGTAAATGGGAGGAATTTCAACTTTGACCTACTTTTCCCCCAAATGTACCCACATTTATTCTGGATCACTGGTAATCTACAAACCCAATTTGATCTGAATTGAACCAATAGTTTTGCTGCTACAGACATTTGAAATTTCATCCATTATAAGCAAATGGGGAAATTTTGTTGTTGTTTTTTTTTAATTCCAAAACAAATTTTTACTTTAACCTGCTGTTCCCAAAATATAATCGGATCTGTTTTGGGTCACTAGCAATCTGTGAATGTATCATTTGTTATCATCGCTTGTTTATAAATTTATCCAATTTAGTTTGAATTGAAGCAGTAGTTTTGCTGCAAAAACAACCAAAGAAACAAACTAAACCAAAAACAAAAAGACACAAACTTAACCAAAAACAATATCCTGGCCTCTCCTTTAGCAGGCGGGGTAGTAAAAAAAATAAAATAAAATAAAATGACAATACAATCATAAAAAATCAGACCATGTTAGTGCACTGAATAGGAAATGGAATCATACAAAAGTGTACTTTTTCAAGAACGTCACACACAGACCCATAAACAGACACATTTCTTCTCCTTATTTTAACAATATGCGTTAATGTCTCTAAGGTAAAACAAGCAGCCAAGATGTTTTCTTCAATCTGAACATTTTTAGAATTACAATATTAATTCCTTTTCTTTTATTGGCCTGAAGAAAAGTGCAGTAAGTCTTCATTAAATTGACAGGGTAAGAAAATAATAACTGTTCCTTCTGCAGAAAAGGCTTCTAATCCTTACCTGAAATGCCACAGATATTTGCACCATCTCGGCGGCTTGACTGAGTTATTATTATCATCCAAATATTAACAAGTTTTTCGTGTGAAACGGTGATATCTGCATATTTGCAGTGTTGATATTAAACAGCGGGTATTTCTGTGCGATATATTTGACAGACACTGGCAGAAGGGCTGGAAGAAAAGGAGAAATTAAACGAATATGGATGATTCATGAGTTTAGAAAAAGTTACTTAAATGCAGGATTCTTCAGTAACACAAACATCGTACAAGAAGTAAACAGGTTGTATTTAGATTTTTTTGTTGAACCATAAAGTTTCTCCAAGGAATCACCTGGATTTAACCCTTTCATGCATGAAATTTGAGAACCTTAATTGAGATTTTAGTCCTGAATGTTTTTATTCCTCTCCAGGCATGAAAAACATCAATGCGATTAAAATGTTTTTAATGAACCTATTTTTCATGGATTTACAAAACTGTTCACTCAGCTGGATATCATATGTTAAATATTTAAAGCAAGGAAATATGTATTTAAAACCATCATCAGAGAGTGATTATCTGTGTGAAAGTGATGAAATAAAAACATTTTTAATGCAGATAATCTGATGTTTTGTCACATTTTAACATACTCTAATACTAGTTATTACTCACTTCATGGAGATAATGTGGAAAAAAAACAACAACATACGGGTCACTACAATGGACAAATATTCTACAGCTGTTCTCTTATACATTCATGGGTTTTGTTGTTTTAGCTCCATATCAACAACACAGTGGACACTTATGCATCATCCCAAACACTGCACTGCACACTATTACTGTAACTTTCCTGTTCTTGATAAACCTGATCTGGACTAATATGCTTGACAGTAAATCAGTTACTAATTGTTATTAGACTGTAATTAACAGTTTTCTTTGACAAAAAGTTTTTGTTTGTTGGTTTTGTTTTTGTATATTGTCTCCACGAAGTGAGTAATAACTCGCAGAGAACTAAAGCTGATGTTTTTGGGTTTTTTTTCAATAAAAAGTTGGGATGTTTTTTGCATATTATCTGAGTGACTAATAACTAGCTTTATAGTATTTTCAGTGTTGTCCCCAGAAATTTATAGTATCCTGGCATGCCCCCTCCCCGGAACAAATCTCGCGCCAAAACTTTACAATAGATGCAACTGTGAGATTTCAAATGAAAAACAACATGGCGTTGGAAAATTGAGCACGTGCCTGCAAACCGGATGGATATCGGTAGATTTGAGCAAAATTATCAATGGAAAATTGGAAAAAACACCCTAAATTAGAAATTTTTTTTTGCATTTTAAAAAAAAATTTCATTCATTGTAAAATAAAAAACAATTTAACAGAAAAACAAACATTCTCTGTACTAGAATGAAAGGGAGCAGAAAGAAGAATAGTCTTATTTTATCTGCCCCTTTATAAAAAAGGATAGCAGTGCTGAGCTCGCAGTATACTGGTGCAGTGCCGGTGTTCCATGGTCTGGGGAGAACCCTGATGTTAAAATGTGTGAAAACATCAGCTTAACAGCATTAAAAATGTTTTTATTTCATTGTTTTCACGCAGTATGTCAAATGTGTGAACCACATTGTGTCCAGGTGAGTTAAAAAAATAATCACATTTTTTTTTCATGTCTAAAGAGGAATTAAACCACTAATGAAAAAAGAATCTTGATGAAGGTTCTCATAATTCATGCCTGAAAGGGTTAAGAAAACTGTATGCCATTGATTTACACTCCAACATGTTAATGTAGATCAGGTTTATGAAGAACAGCACAGTTAAAGTAATGGTCTGAATTGAAAAAGATGAATACACAACAGAACAGCTGTAGAATCGTGTCCACTGGAGTGACTGTGTATGAAAGGGTTAAAGTGGTGCTCAACAGTAAAATGTGTTTTTAGCTGTAAACACAATAATGACTCATCAGTGATGGTGAAATTGTGCATAAAAATGAACAAATTTGTAAAAATCTGGATTATGTCGGTGAAAACAGCTCAGCTCCCCCAGGCCTTTCCTGTTTGAGTACAATCAACCTGAAGAAATGTAAGCAAAACCAGTGTCTGTGCCTCCAATCAGAGAGTTCACTCGGCCTGTCCTCTGTCTGATTCTGCCAAAACTTCATTTCGCAACAGGTTATATGTTGTATTTTACTCTTTTCTGAACCATCAGACTCATACATGGTCTGCAATTTAGTTTTTTTTTTCCTAAAACCTCTGCCTCGATCCGTTAATTTGTTTGTCGGCTTGAATCTGAAATAACATCGACACACAACACACAGGCTGCAGAAGGCCACTTTCTGTTGAGGAGCTTTGGTAGGTTTAAGAACACTTGGGGGTTTCATTTGTGTGTCGGAAAAGACAGTACTCCATATCAGAAAGGCCTCCTCTGTGTCTGTTTTTATATCTCTTCTTAAAACCCATTTTTTTCTCCTTTGCTTTTGAAACCATGGGAGATGTTTTAAAATTCGTTCTTATTCAGTTGTTTTATTTGGTATTGGTTTTGTTGTTCTTATTTTTAATTTGTTGTTTTTTAAAATCTGTTCATGTGTTTTATTCTGTTATTTATTTATTTTCCTGTTCAGCACTTGGGTCCACTGTGGTTGTTTTTTGAAGTGCTTTACAAATAAAGTTGGATCTGATTGGCAGCAAGGAAAAGGGGCGGGAATATTCTAAACATGTCGGATACTGACTTTCAGGCAAAACTAACAAACTAACCCCGTCAGAGCTTCATATGTTTCTGCAAACGTGTAATAGGATTCTCTGTTTTACGGATGTCCCTGAACTACTCATGTCTTACATTCAAACTGGATCACCTCCTCCTCTGATCTCCTGACTTTGTAGTAATTTTCAGGATCGGAGTGAGTGGATTAGACACAGAAGAGTGGAAAAGTTACCCTTTTTTCACAATTTTCAGAAAGCATAACTGTAATTAGGCGGTGGTGGTGTAACAGTTAGCACTGTAGCCTGAGAACAAGAAGGTGTTGTGTTCAATGCTGGCGTGTCAGTGAATATGAGATTGAATTGTTTGTCGGTATGTGCCCCTCGACCCTCTTGAAGACGAAGTGATCTGGAAAATGAATCTGTGTAATACATAGTGTTGGAACAAAGGAAATGTTACACTTAATCTTAAAGCACAACTTCATTTAATTGAATCAATTCAGTGCATTTACCCACAATACCTTGAGGCAATGAAAATACATTTCCAAAATCTACTTCTGTATTATGATCGTGACCTTACAACCATAACCTCATTTTAAGTCGAATGGTTTATAGCATTAGCAAGTAGATAGCATTAGCCAGTATATAGCATTAGCCAGTATATACCATAAGCAAGTATGTAGCATTAGCCAGTATATAGCATGAGCAAGTATATAGCATTAGCCTCATCGCATAAATGTCAAAGTAAAGGTTTCTCAACCTTTTTTGAACCACGCCACTGAAACAGCATCATGCCCACCCCCCCCCCAAAAAAAAAAAATGCCCGAATACATCTGTGGGACATCTGTGGTGGTGGTGCGTAATTCTATAAGTAACATGACAATCCTATATGTGGTTGGTCATCTAACCTTATCATTAGTGGCTTTTCTGTTAGACCTCTGCGCAAAACTTTACCAATATTTACTAAATGTTGAAGAAAAAAAGAGAAGTGTGTAATGTCAGTTTTTCCATTAAATCACAAATGCATTGATTTGTTTATTATCGTGAAATGACGCGAGAAGTCATTCCATAAACATGGTGATGAATGTAAATATGGTTGACTTACAGATATAGTCATTTTTATTATATATGGCCCCTCTATCCCGTACTAAATTAAAAAAGTGATTTGTTTCCTGGTTTGTCCACACATACCACACCATGTTTCTTTTAAAGCTTGTCTTCACTTATTGTCCGTCAACACTCTTCTTCCTCTCTTGTTGTAATGTCCGTCCACATCCAGGTTTTTTTTTTTATTCACATGACTCTATTTGGGGAAAAAGGTCTTTCCATTGCAGTTTTGGACTACGCCCCAAAACAAAACAAACAAACAAACAAACAAACAAAAAAACCTCTTCCCAGTGCAAAAACTTTTCATCAAAAAACAAGAGTTTTGGTGAAATTGTAATTTTTCCACAAATTCTAATGTGAAAGTTATATTTGCGCAATTTGGGGGTCAATGAAAAAGCGAATATTGACTACTTGCTGCCACCAGAAAAAAGAATTGCGAACGGAGGGGTGGGGAGACGATATACTTGGATATGCAGCCTCCCCAACCACAACACCACCACTGCTAATCACGGAACTAAATCTGTGAGCAGGAGCTATGTCCGAGTGATTTATAATGTTAAGTATTACAGTCGTCGCTAACACACCCACCCACACGCACGACAATATCACTCACGACGACCACCCCCACTGAACAAAGTCATATTTTTGGCCAAATTGCGATATCTGTGTAACTTCACTCTCCTAACACAGCTCATTTATTTTAATCAGATATCACAATTTGGTCAAAAATACGATTTAACCCCTGGATGCCGATTGTCGCGAATTTGCATCAAACCACTTCCGCTCCAAAATGCAACCACAATACTACCTACTTGACAAACACAAGTGCCTTTTTTTTTGTTTTTTTTTCCATAATTGGAAATAAATTCAGGCGTCAAGGGGTTTAAACAATTTTGCTATGAAGCTAACGATTCGTATGAAGTTAATACTGTGGTTCACGATGTCCTTCTACATCCAGAAACATCCAAGTGGTAGTCGGTACCTGCGTTTGTCACTATCCCAGCGACTTGTTGCCAGTGTGTCGGCGTGTTAGTCAATATTGCCCCCCCTTTCATCATGTTACATTACAAAACCAGGACTACAGGGCTTGGCTTTCTTCACGTCACAAAGAACTTGAATTTCTGTCAGTGGCACAAGGGCAGGACTAACACTGCTTTCCCCTCAGTCTTTGAAGTTCAATCCCAACCAAGAGCAGTGATAAAGCAGGCGAGAGGGCACATTTGATCAGTCATGGCAGAGCTCAAATACCGCAAGTCAGTTAGAGAAAAAGAAAAAAAAAAAAAGAAAAAATCAAAAGGGCATCAGGCGGCCTTTCATGGGTTTAGCCTCTCCAAAGCCTTTGTACGGCCAGACTTTTCCAGGACGGCTTGATCCTGACTAGTGAACACTGTAAACATGGACGCCGGAGCTAAGCAACAGGACATCATTACAGGGACCGAATCCGAACACTGAAAGGGGAATTGATGATGCTCGGCAATTAAAAAGCTATTAAATATCCAATTAAGATACCTTGTCAACCAAAGTACCTTGTAGGCAAATATAACTCAATTAATACAGCATTATTTGTGTTAGGCCTGGCATAATAGGCTTATTGATAAAACCAACTGTTGTCTTATTTCCCTTCAGCACACTTGGTACACAGCACATCCTATCTACTGAACTAAACATTTTATGAGATTATGTGTAAGGGGATTATGCCTTTAGCAATATAAAATAATATAAATTAGTTTGAGTGCTTATGTCTGACCATCATGGAAACTATTGTGCTTTGTGTGGTTAATTTTCACCTCCAGTTGCTACCGTCACACATAAAACTCTTTCCTCTTGTTTCCTGTCTGCCTATGCACCTTCACATCGCCTAATAAAGTGCAAACATGCACTTAAATCCAGTTCTGTTCCAGTGACACCTTAGATTGTGTGGATTAACATTAACAAGTTGAAGTGATGTCACTCTCTTCTCATTTGTTTTGGGATTCACAGGAACAAGAAATGTAATGAATTCCAGCATCACATTTGCAACACTATAGCGACTTCTGAGAGGAATTTAATTAAAGCTACCATTTGCTCTGATTTGTGCTATCGCACTTTCACAATATGTTGGAATTAAATGCTGCATATGCATCACATGCCTGTCGTGTTGGGGGTAAATCAACAGAAACACGAGGCCATCATACACAGAGCTTTAGCATGCTTTTATGGTAATGCCTCAATAACTTTAATAAATAAATTTAAAGCATTTTTACTGCAATTAGGTGCGTGCTGCATAAATAATGTATGATGGAGAAAAGCAAATAATACATGAAAGTAGTCTGAGTGGGTATGGAGAGATCTGTAAAGGTGGTGAAACGTGCAGGACACACCGCAAGCTTTTGACAAGATAAATTGTGTTTTTATCATCGTGTGTTTGTGCATAACCTCCATGCACAACAATCAACATATTGCAAATGTAAGCCTGAGATGGGGTTCATTATAAAGAGGTTTTTTTTGGGTTTGTTTTTGCAGGATGTGAATATTTGATCTGGAAATATACATGTGTTTTCTCTGTAATATATTTAACTGTAATATTTTAGTGCAGTGTGTCTGATATAAAAGTAGATAAACCAAATAAGACTGAGGCCAAAATGGATTTCTTATTATATCTTATTATTTTTGTTTTTCTTTTATTTCTGTTTTTATTTTTGTTTTTGTTTTTTTTTTTTGTTTTTTTTTTGCCTAGTAGATGCAAAATCTATCAAATACTGGAGTTTTGAACTAGAAGCAACTTGTTAGGACCAAACTGGAAGCGCTGCCTGTTTGGAGTGGACGTGTTTAGCCTGGTATTTGGTGGATTCTTGTAAACTTCAGCAGCCTGGTGTCTGTTGCACCTTACCCACAGACAGAAAATCAAAGCAGCATCAGAGGCAGGAGGAGACTGACTGATGTCTGGGCTTCATTCTGTCTGAACTTCACTCTGTATTGAGTACATGTCAGGGGTATTATTTATCTTTTTAGATTCATTTCCTATGAAATATGATTTAATGTGGAGTCAGCAGGTTTGGATTCTAAAGTTGTTGTTTTTTTTATTATCCAGGGTTTGGAACGTACATGCAAACGACAGTAGATTATTCATTTTTAGGGAAGTCTGATGGAACTATCTACTGCGGTTGTCAATGATCTGTAGGTTTTTGGTTCGTTCGTAGGTTTTCTTCATGTAGAGCTGTAACAATAATGATGATTGTCAGGTTTATATTGTGATTATTAATATTATTCTGATCAACTTTTTTCTTTTTTTTTCTTTTGGGTTTATTTTACTAAATTACTAAGAAAGAAAGGAGTGAAGGGAAAATGGAAGAAATAAAGGGATGGATGGATGAATACTAAGGCTACTAAAAATTTCTGGGGAGGACCCTGCCTGTGGTATACAGTGTTTACCAAATGTATAATCCCACCCCCACCCAGTATAAGGTGTCCCACTGCTGCCATAAGTGAACAGTATTTCTGTTTACCTAAATATCTGTTTATGTTTCT
>JAQQZY010037768.1:0-26119 GCA_030068375.1 Ostorhinchus rueppellii | reverse complement strand
CACGAAACTTTACACTGCACTCCCGCGAACCATTGGGAAGATAAATACCAAATTTGAGGTCGATCGAGTAAGTGGTTCGAGAGTTATGCGTGGAACAGTCAAACAAACAGACATTCCTTGCATTATTAGATAGAAGATAAGATAATTGCTATTATTTATGTAGAAACCATTAGGAATACAGATTGGGGGCAGGAGTATATAAGTTTATACTTCTTCCAGCTCCTTTTGGAACGTGTCACTGTATTTATTTGTCTTATTGTTGTGTTTTTAGAACTGACATTGCTACACTGTACATTACATTGTTTGCCTTTCAGCCTCTTGGGTAGCACTGTTGACACGTGGTTGGTGGGTCTTGTTTTGTTTTCACCGTTTTGTTTTAATTTCTTTGTCTGCATGTTCGTAATAAATTAGAGAAAAAAATATTTTGCATAAAGGATCAATAAACTGTTTTTTGAGAGAGAGAGAAATGCTGAATAAATGCATTGTGAAACTCAAAATGAATCGTTCAAATAATTGTGATTTCAATATTGACCAAAATAATTGTGATATTGATTGTTTTCCATAAACGAGCAGCCCAATGATGAATGATTACAAAGTTCTGAGAAAATGGCCTTAAAGCAAAAAAGGAAGAAGTCAGAGTTAATATTCGCTGAGCCTGATCCTGAAGGGTCAGCATACAGACTTCAGAGGGCTATCTTCGGCCAGCTCACCCACCAAACACATACAGATAAAGCAGTGAACGCCGCCATGGTTCAGACATACCTGAGAAATCAACAAACAATTACAAGCTACAAACACAACTTATCCTGTGCTCTTCAAAGCATAGCTCTGTCATGCCTTACTGTGCAGATAGGTTATTATCTTGTGCACACATGTTCTTATCTTGTGCGCACGAGATAAAAAGAAAAAAGAAAAAAAAAAACCCACCTTCATAGTGAGATTCATCAGTGAGTGAATAAATGTTAAATTAGTAGCTTGTGGAGGAATTTCTATGATTGTTATGCTACTATTTTTCAGGCAGCATATGCAATCAATCATTTTGCAGTCAAAGACAGAAATACAGTTGTATTAGATTAAAGAACAGGCCAATATTTTAGAGTAAGATGCGGTTTGGCTCAATCATGTATTAAATCTACACAGTGTAAATGATTATTATGCAAATGGATTTATCTTAAATAGACATAAAATTCTGAGAGATCCTGATGAATTCCTTGTGGGAAAAGTAGGTCCCTGGTAAAAACATTAAACAACCAAACATCAAAACAGCTCAGCTAATGTATGAGCCCATATTTAGATGAGATTACATCAGTTTAGATGAGACTTATTGATCCAAAAACAGGGAAATTCAATCGTCAAGGCAGCAACAGAATAAAGGACAAGAAAAAGTGTGCATACATAAAGACAGTGCAAAAAACAATACAAAATAAGAATAAAACTATACAGAATATATACATATTTACAACAATATATTTACAATAAGGCTACAGAGGAAAACCTAAAATAAATAAATGCTGTCATGTGCAGTTTGTATGAAACAGATCAATGCTGAACTAAAAGTGGTATCCTGATCATTTGTGTAAATAATTTCAAATCAGTTTGGCTTTACTTTTTAGAAATGTAGTGGAGTAGAAGTGTAAAGCAGCAAAACCAGCAGATGTTAATGCTTGGACTTTTTTTTGTTTACCTAAAAAACAGTATCAGCAAGGAAGAAGAGAAGCCTGAATGAACCCCCACATGATGCAAATCAGTGCAAAGGATTCGGTTCAGTATTTTATCATGTAATTGTACTTTTTCCACACTAAAAGAGAACATTTTATATTCTTATCTATAGGTTATTGTGTTTTTATTTTCCTGGTCTGATCCACTTTAGCTCAAATTGAGCTGAATGTGGAACCTGAACTAAACTGACTTTGATCCATAGAATAAAAGCTTAAATTCAGTGTTTGGTTCATTTGTCAGTGACTGAACACATGTGCAGTCGTCCGTGGGAAGCACTGGTCCTCATGGCCCAGTGTCCTGCAGGTTTCAGAGGTTTCCCTCATCCCTCATGTGGAAGCCATTCCCTTCTCCTGCTTGTGCAGAGCTGCTGAGGAGCTGATTATGAATTCATTCAGGTGCTGGAAGAAGGAACCACCCAGAACATGTAGAACACTGGGCCATGAGGACCCGGTTCTAGAAGCACTGCTTTAAAGGCAGACTGGTGCTTCTCCACTGACCTGTCCTCTCCAGTTTGACCTGGGGCTGCAGGAGGACCTCCAGCTGCCTCCTCTGCCGCTCCATCTCCTTCCTGAAGCCCGACGCCTCCTCCTCGTATCCGGCCACGGTTCTCTCCACCACCGCCAGGATCTCCCGGGCGGCGGTGCTCAGCCTGTCGGTGACTATTCCTCTGAGGATGTCCACCTTGGACATGGGACCCAGGCCGTCCACCGCCTCAGAGCCGCTGCTGTCCATCCAGTACATGATCCCAGACTTTTCCCAAACGAAAACACCTTTGTCTGCACTCGCGCGCAAAGGCTTTTCCAGAACCGGAAGTCAGCGCAACTTTTAGGAGAATCCGCCGAGAACCGGAAATAGAACCCACCACTTGATCTTTTTTTTTTTAAAAAAAGCTTTTTATTCAGAATCAAAATCTTGCTGTTAGATTCATGAAAAAACACATGTCCAACATTTCAAACTAAGGAACAGTTCATACATATAAGACGAGAGAAGAGGAAACATTACACTAATAATAATCTACAAATTAGACCGACATCTAACCTCTGTTTAGTTTTGTTGTGCTAATGTATTTTATTTTTAATTTTGTGATTATCATTAATATACCTGTTTTTCCCCCTCTCTTGTGTTATTTGTTCAATGTCTGAACTGTTCCTTTGCTTGAAATGTTGGAAGTGTATTGCTTCATGAATATTGTTGCTGGATTTTGATTCGGAGTAAAAACATTTAAAAAAAAATAAAAAAAATCACTAATTAAAAATAAAATACATAAAATAGATAAAAATTTGGTCGATCTAATCTTGAATTTTATATTTGACTTCATAGTATCTATCATATTCAATGATTGTCTGGTTTTAATGGACTTCAGTGTAAGTTTTTTTTTTTTTTTTAAAACTCATTCATGTAAATACAAAATAGTCGTCTCATTGTCTTAGGAAATCAATTCTAACCGATTTTCTCCTCATAAAAACATGGTCAGAATTCCACAGTGTCTTATCTATATTATAAATCCAAGTAGCCTCTGTGTGTGTGTTCCTGGGGATTCACATAATATCTGTAAAGAGTTGACTGCTGCAGTTTGGTATGTGTGTGTATTTTTGGTCAAGGAACAGACTTACGAAAGCGAAAAACCAAAATTAGTCATTATGAATACAACAGCTTTACAATCACGTTGCTATGTCCAGAACGCTTTGGTGGTGACTGCTGGACAAATATGGTACAGAGAGCATATAATGAATACTCAACAGCATAAAAACAACCACATTTCGAACCCCTGGATCCCCACGGGTCAACACACTAATAACCTGTGAAACTGTTTCTCAACTTAGAGTGAAAACGCTGAGAAGGGGGCGCTGAGACCAAAATGGGGGCATTAGTCTGTATAAGTATCAATATGAAGCTGCATGTTTTGTCAGTGGTGAATCATTTAAATCAATGTGTCTTGTGTTTTGACTGTACATTGTTTCTTATACTTTTCTGCTTTTTTCCCTCCGACTCTAAAAACCATCTCTTATTGGATGAAATCACAACTGCTTTGCAAAATGCTTCAACCATACTTGTGTTTATTGTCTTCTGTCCTGTTTACAGTTTAAAGACTGTCCTTTGAACATAAACAAAAAAAGGTTACACGTGTGACAGAACAGGGTAATACGAACTGATTTTGACTCGAGGCTTGAATTCACAACAGACTGAAGTCGCACAATGTGGAATTCCATGACAACAGATCAACATAGATGGGATAACATCAAAACGTTCCTCAGCATTTATAACAACTTAACATGTTTCCAAATATTCATGTCAAAGTATTTCAAGTACTTCTTTTAACTGTCCAGTTTAACCCATAAAGACCCAGGGCTACTTTTGTGGCAGTTACAAAACACTTTTTTTCTCTACGTTTAATTTTTCTTAAGTGATTGATCGTCATTTGTCATGTATTTGTGTTTTTTCCTATATTTAATTCACTGATCGTGCAGATGTTCATAAAAGCTCATATTAAAGTAGAGAGTTATTCTATCAAAAACAGAGAAAACTGAAGAAAAGTGACTTTTTTCAGTGAAGATATCATTAACTGCACATAAACCCAGTGTGTCCATCCACTGTCTTTGATCCAACTTACAGTAATTAAACATTAACATCAGTCGATGCTTTTGGTCGTCGGTGGCGGTTTGGGTCTTTCTTTGGGTCTTTAAGGGTTAATGTCCTGGGTCCTGCCAAGGTACCCTGGGGTTCTCCTCCACCTCCTAGATCTTGTGGGTTTTCATATGAGTGTTCAAATGTGTCAGTGAATAAAACTTCCTTCCACACACTTGGCAGGTCTTGTCAACCATCCCTTCTTGTGTGTGGTTTCTGATGTGCACCGATAACGTCTTCACACTCTTCAGCGCCTTCCCACACAGGTGGCACATGTACGGCCGCTCGCTGGAATGCACCACGCTGTGACTCCTGAGCTGCGACTCGGTGGTGAAGGCCTTGTGGCAGAACTTGCACCTGGCGGGTTTGTCCTTGTCGTGGAAGCGCAGGTGAGTCTTCATCACCGACTCCAGGGCGAAGGTTTTGTTGCAGATGTTGCAGGTGTGCGGCCGCTGCTCTGTGTGTGAAGCGCGGTGTTTCTTCAGACCGCTGCGTGTGACGAACGACTTCCCACACGTGTCGCAGATGTGGATGGTCTGATGGCCCAGCAGGTGTATCCCCAGCTTGTTGGCGGAGGGGAAGCACCTCCCGCAGACGCCGCACATGGTCCGTGGGTCGTCGATGTGGCTCACAGCGTGTTTGGTCAGCAGACTCTTCTTCTTATGCAGAACGCCGCACACTTTGCACGACAGACCCGCCAGGCTTTGAGCGCCCGTGTCTGAGCTTTGGTCCGTCTCTGGCAGCGTCACATGGTCATTTCTCCACAGCATCTGTTCATTCCAGGCCTCATCATCATCCATGCTCATTTCACAGTTTTGCTGTTTTAGTTTTCCCATAGACCACCTCAGTTTCCTGTAGAAAGAGGACAAAGACTTTTTAAGATTTTATCCCACAGGTAACAGCTGCTCTAGAAAATGTCAACCTGTGGAAGTTGTGCCATGATAAGCAACTGAAGAAGCAATGAGACAAAAATACCTGTTCATTTGAGGATTTTTTTTCTCTCAGCTATATTCTTTTAACTTTGCTGTGTGTTTTTTTTGAAGTGATTTTCATTCAAAACCAAACTCCAAACCCATCTGTTCAAACGGACATACTGTCTTTGACTGAACACTGTACACTACACCTGCTTTTAGGTTGATGTTTTGGTTTTTATTATGTTTGATGCTGTTTTGTTGTGTTTTTTATTGTCTGTAAGGTGACCTTGAAAGGCAGCACCAAATTAAATATATTATTATTTTAAGGTTTTGAATTTGTAAAAATCTTCTTCGTCGGAAAAGGATGTTCACTCCACTCTAATCCGATCCAATCGTGTTGGGAGGGGTCTCACCTTACTATGAAAGCAGCACTTCTCCGTCCTTTTTTTTTTCTGAATGAAGGAGGTACCTATGGAGACAAAAATATGTTTATGAACCCTTCAAAGATCCTCCAAACTTTGCTTTGTGAGTTTTGATCAAACTGTGCTCTTGTTTAACGATGTACCCGCACCGCGAATCTGATGAAGAGGGTTCCAGATTGGAGCGCTTCATACATGTTCTCTGAGGTCTCTTCGCCAACCCTCAGTGGGACCAGGTCACCCTGGGGCGTGCATACGAGAAAGCTGAACCGTTTATTTCTGAGCTTCTGAAACTTGGTCATCAACATCGTTCTGAAACCGAGGACGTCCAGATCTGCACGACACTTAATCATCTTCAGATTCGACACTAGAGGAAACACAGTCAGAGCAGTTACAGATGTAGGAGATGGAAAATATGGAGGAATCTGACAACTGTTTATGGAAAATTCAGTTTAAAAATGCTGGGAAAACTCCGCTCCTAATTTCCTCATGGGATATGTTTCTAAGTTTGGTATATCGTAGAATTCTATTTGTATTAGTGCATATATTGTTCTATATTTTTAATGGCAGTCGTAAATAAACTTTGAAATCTGGAGGTTGTAACTTCTTTAAGCCCCTTAAAGGTTTTTGGAAACTATCCATCACAATTTTTATCCGACGTGCATGTTCTTTTGAAAAATGAAAACAAAATAAATAAAAAAATATAAGGGTTATATATGGATGGATGACTGGATCCATCCATAGTGATTGTTACCCAAGTGAGCTCGCATTTCAGATATAGAGGTGATGTTTGGGTCTTCCAGGAGCCGGATTCTGAAAGGTAAATATCTTTTTCTCAGCATTGCTTCTTCGTTTGGTTGTTCTTCAGCGGGCATCAATACTTCTGTCTGAAACGCAGGAGTCAGCAGGGACAGGTCAGACCCAGTCACCAGTCACACGTCTGAGGAGCGTCGGTTCTGAACGTACCTTCGGCTGAATGTAAAGCTTGGTGTCCCTGTTTCCTGAAAACACAATGAACCTCTGGATCTCCTCTGGCGTCCGTCTCGTCACATCCAGAGGTATCAGTTTCCTGCTGTCATCTATGGAAAATAGCTCAAAAGGTACGTCGCCGTCCAGCTGAGGGTAGGTGGACCTGAGCTGGGACAGGAAGTCCTCTTCCTGGAGGCCCAAAGGAAACTGAATCACCTGAGACTGGAACTTCCTTAAAACTGAGACCAAACAAAGGCATCGACAGGTTCAGTAGGTGGACAAAAGTATGTGGACACGTTCAGTTCAGGTGTTTGTTTTCTAACAGGGGTCTGGGATAAAAACAATAATGACTAATGTAATAATAATAATGTTTTATATTATGGGATAAATATCATTACATTGACTAGTTTGGTTTAAATGATTATCTTTGCTTCCAAAATAAACCTCACAGATGGATTTTACTTACTTTCTTTCAACATTTTTTTTTTTTTCACATTTCACTTCTGAAGAAACATCTCCCCTTTAAAGAAACATTATATTAAATACTCCATCTCAAACCTTTAAGTATTCAATCTTAAATCATCATGAACAGGACATCTTACAGCTGTGGCCACGATGTGTCCCAATACAGTCGTTTATAAAGACCTATCAGTTTGACAGACTGCACATGGATTTATATGTCACAGATTCAGTTCAGTGTTTCAGTGACCATCCTTACACTCACTCCAGAGAATCCATATGATGTCCAACATGAGTACTGATCTAAACCATAAACTGTGGTTCTTACTAATCTGTCACATCACACCTGAACCATCTACATACAGAGGTCCTTTACATCCCATGTGGAACATCTGTTAAAAAAGTGTGCAAACCTTTTCTAACGTACATATAGAAGTTGGATGTCACCCATACTGGTGCTTTGTTGGACTGACCCGTTACTATAGAGAACGTACAAGTCATAGGGACTGCTTTTGCTCTATTTACACCTATAATTTAAAAATGTATCCCCCTTCTCTTTCTTACAATGTACACAATATACGTAGTCTTATGTGGAAATAAGGCTAATTTGCTTAATGGTCCAGTGAATTCCACTTTTTTTTTCCTTGTTATTTTGTGCTCTGTTTTTTGTTATTGGTTTTTGTTTTACCTCCACCAAGGAGGTTATGTTTTTGACGGTGTTTATCTGTTTGTGTTCAAAATAACTTGAAAAGATCTGAATGGATTTGGATGAAATTTTTAGGAATTGTTGGAAATAGGATATGGAAGAAATGATTACATTTTGGAGTTGATCCAGATCACCGTCTGGATCCAGGAATTTTTTAAGGGATTCTATAACATTGTGAGATGGAATCGTTTTGGCCATTTGTGCATAAACTCCACAAAGAATGGTCAGGACACTTGGGAAAAAATACAGGACATGTTTCCAAAAGGTTCTACAAGACATCAAAGACTGATCCGGATAATTGAATAATGACCTCAGACCAGAAGGTTATGGAATCAGTAGAGTTTTTTAGTTTGTTAGCAACATAACTCAAAAAGTTCAAGACAAATTTTGATGAAAATTTCAGGAAATGTTAGAAATGGGATGAGGAACTGATTAAATTTTGGTGGTGATCCGGATCACCGTCTGGATCCAGGAATTTTTTTAAAGGTTTCTTTGTCATTGGGAGATAGGGCATGGGATGCCTTGGCGGAGGTCTGCGCTCTAAGAGTGCTTTTCTAGTTTATTACTATTACTGCACTGTTAAAGTGGCTAAAAAATTAAAATAAAAAGTATAAAAAGTACCAAAACAGCTTCTTCCTATGCTAGACCTTGGTGGTGGAACAATTTGCAACTTTTTTTTTTTTTTTTAATGTTTTTAGCCATTTTAATGTCGTCTTAATTGTATGTAAGTTTTATCCTGTGTGAGTTCATTTGTATTGTACTGACGTGCCTCTTGGTCAGATCTGCCCCGAAATAGAGACATTACCTCAAATGACTTCCTGGTACATAAATAATGGATTATAGTTACCATTCTTTGGGCAAAAAGTTAGCTTATGGTTCAATATGAGAGTGGTCCTCAGCCTTATGCAGTTGTCTTCTTCGGGCACATCCACTTCATCAGGAGACATTTTCCCCTGAAACACATCATTATTGTATTAAAGCTTTTATTTGGTTCACATTCAGTTAACCCATAAAGACCAGTGCGAATGTTTGTGTCAGATCCCAACTGAATTTTACTGTCCATAATTTAACACCATTTATTACATTAACATCTGTATTTTGCTTTTTTTTTTTCAGTGCAAGCCCTGTATTTTCCGATATTTAATTCAGATCATGGAGATGTAAATTCTAAAGTTACATCAAAGCACAAAAAAATTGAAGAAAAAGTGGCCTTTTCTGTCAAATCTACCATCAATAGAACATAAAACAAGCATCTCCATCCACTGTCACTGTCACTCCATGGGTTTTACTGGTGAATCAATGTTGTAGTGATTAGGGTGTTTCCATGGTAACTACAGAGCCTCTGAATGTCCAAATGGGTCATATCTGATGACCATAAAAAGATGAAGAACTGTATTTTACACCAATTATTTCCATGTAGTGATAGGATTAGTGGATGAACAGGTATTTAACAGTTTAGATCAGCAGGTGTTTGTGTTCACCGGTGGTCGTTTGGGTCTTTATGGGTTAAAACACTTACAAAATGTTGACACTATAGTTGTATGACATAATTTTACCTATGCATAACTTAACTGGGAGCAAGCAGTTTATGGTTCTACTTGTTCTGAATGTTCCACCGCTAATAATTCACAAAAAATACTGTTTGGCAAGAGTGGACAAAGTTATGATGAGCAGACAGAATTATGTACAACCGTCGAGTTTCTTCAAATAAGGACGTGACATTTATTGTAATATTCATTGAGCCTGTTTACATTCACACCACTGTTCCCTCTAAGGGGTTTTACTGCACGGTTACGCACCGATCCCCACCTCTGGGCACAGCAGAGAAAAAAGTTGCACGCTTTTACCCAACCAGTTTCACAGTTTTTTCTTCCTAAAATGTGTTTCGAATTGTAAAATTATGACCTAAACAGTGCCACGTACCCCTCTGTGGGTGTTTATCACTGCAATGGGTGCTGTCAGCCACTCATCAGTAAATAAACCCGCCCACCAGCGCTGTCCAGCCAATACCTGCAGAGGTTGTTAAACTCGACAACCAATCAGTGTCATTGTGACTACGTTCACACTGCAGCTAATCTGATTTTTTTTTTACCCATATATGACCTGTATCTGATCTGTTAAAGACCGTTTGCATGGTACAAATTGGATTTGTTCCAATCCCACCCAGACCACTTTCATATGTGGTCCCTGATCATCATCCCTGGGGATTTTCAGCTCACCTCCCACTTTATCACTCCCCCTAATTTCACACAGTACATCAAACGCCACACGAGACAGTAGAGCACTGGACCTACTGTATGCAAATGTCACATATGCACCCCCCCCCACACACACACACACACCTCTTATACATGCACACACCTCCACCCCCCACACTTCTTATACATGCACACACCTCCACCCCCCACACCTCCACCCCTCGGCCGCTCTGATCAGAACCTCGTCCGTCTTGTCCTGTCTACACACCAGTGTTACAGCGGCTCTTTCCACAGTAGAAAACTGTGAAGGTGTGGACTGAGGAGGCAGTGAGCAGCTGAGGGACTGCTTCTACACCATGGACTGGGACAAATTGACTCCCATGGAGTGGACATGGACAGTCTGAGTCCCTGCATGTCTGAGACATGTGGAGACGCCTGAGAAACATCTCAGGCCACAGGCAAAAGGGGGAAGGGCATTCTGGGAATGCAGATCAGGACTGGCTTGACCAGCGGGATTTACATTCCAATAGGTTTGACTCTGTCCCGACTCCAACCCCCACCCATACAGGCCCCTCTTCATACCTCTCCAGTGTTGCGACCCCCCCCGTCACCATCGGCACCTCAGCTCCATTCACCTCTGTCTGCCCCGGCTCCAGCCCCCCCCCCCCCCCCTCCCTCTCTGCTGAAACCACCATCACCTCTGCCCCACACTCATCTCTCTACCCCCCCTCTGTCACAGATGCCCCACTCCAGTCACCTCCTGCCCCCTATGGGCCAGGTGAGGTGGAAGCTCAAGAAGACAAAGAAGCTCCAGGCTGCTCAGACCAGTTCAGCGAGGTGGTTCTGGACCCGGACCTGTTCAACCTGAGCCTCAGTCTGGACAGTCCCCACCCTATGGAAGACCTCCTGTGTGGTTCTGGTTCCTAAAAAAGCCCACCCCACTGGAGTTTGCTAACCCTTTGTCCTAGGCTGGGTGAAGACAAACCCTAACCCTTAAAGTGGAGCAGCTGTCACTGAACACAAACACTAAAGGGAATGCTGGCGACATTTTTTTAGATTTTAACCTGAAACTGGGGTCGTTTGTAAAACGTGCAGTGAAGCAAAAGTACAAGACGAGTTTTCAGAGGGGAAGGTATGGACCAGCTGATGTAAATCAAGGCAAGAAGATGGTGCCATCAATGTGGACAAAGTCTACAACCACTGGAGAAGTGAGGAGGACAAACGGGAAAATGAGGAGATATTTTATCCCTGTCATCAGATTAGACATGTTCATATGGTCTCACTCAGAATTATCCTCTATGAATATTAACCGTTAGTGTTACAACTGCTAAGACAATCAGCTGTTCACAACTTTTCCTGCTCAAGCTAGTTTTACACGTTTAAACTCTATCCTTTCTGGACAATCTGGTTTTCTTGGATTTTTAGAATAAGGCCCAAGAAGCAAAGGAGGTGTTTGTGTTCACAGTACGACTCGGTGGACACTGGACAATGTTTCCATCCTTCTGTTTCACTCTTTGGAGCCCGCTGGCAAAACATTAGCTACAGTTCATTACAACATGTTCCTTATGTTTTATGACAAAGCCACAAGGAGCCACAGAGAGGTGAAAGCCACATGTGGCTCAGGAGCTGTGGGCTGTAGACCCCTGCACGTAAAGTAATCAGTCACTTCTGTGCTTTCAGACCTCATCAATGCTTGAAAATCTTTGGTACCTGTTTATAATCAGATCACTCCTGTGATCTGTGTTTTACCCTCACTATAAGTCCATACTGTGGACTATTTGCTTTATCTTGGATTTCTCTATTCTTCCTGATTTATTTCAAAATTTTCACATAGACCAAGTGTTGTGCTGAGCCTTTTGTTTTTGTAAAAATGTAATAAAATCTAATAAAGATAACTGAAAATAAATTTAAAAATCTTTCTTCAATAACATTTTAGACATCCTGAAATCATAAACTGCACTCATCTCGAAGGCACATTGTGAAGACTTTAATAAATTCTGTGAAATTGCTTCAAGATGTTCAGTGTATAAAGCTGCACATCTACCATTTACATCAAATTTCAGGAACAAATGGAAGGTAAACAACAAAAGCAGCAGTAGAGTTCCAGTGTATGCTGAAAAACTTCTAAACAAAGAAAAAAAAAAGTCTCGACACTGGATCAGTCTATTCAAACTCTGTTCTTCAGACCTAAACAAAACTTTTCAGGTCTGCCAGTTCCAAGTGTTTGGATGGTTGAAGTTCAGTAAATAAACATTTAACACAGTCGCATGTAAAACAAAGGACCCAGATGTAAACCAGCTCTTGACTGTATAATCATCTTCTGCTGATATTTCAGCTGGGTTTTTCTTTGGCAGGCTTTAGGGCTTTTCTTTTGCAGGCTTTAATGCGGTTTGACACGTAAAATTTTAAAGCCTTCCAGTCCCGGTTTTTCAGAGCCTCGGGTTCAGCTTTTAAACATTTCACACAGTCTTTCTTTGCCGGCACAATACCAGATGTGATGAATGTCGTCAAGTGTTTCTCCACAGCTGTCGCCTCCAGCTGCAGCCACCGTCTCCTATTCCGAGGAGCCTTACCTGAAAATTCACAACAATCTGTCAATAAAAACATAATCCAACAAGTCAGCTATGATTTAGACTTTTTTTTCCCCCCGATCACGCTTCAGCACAGGAAAACTTGACATGATTTGAGTGCACCCTTAACCCTTTAGTTACTCTCCAGCTGTTCTCTTGTATATTCATGGACTTGGTTGTTTTAGTTCCATATCAGCCAACACACTGGACACTTATGCACCATCCCATAATACTCTGACATTCACACCATTACTGTAACTTTGCTGTTCTGGATAAACCTGAACTGCACCAACATGTTTGAGTGTGAATCAGTTGTCATATTTTTGCCAAAGGGTTTTTTTTTTTGGTATATTATCTCCATGAGGTGAGTAATAACTGGCATTAAAGTTTGTTAAAATGTGAGAAAACATCAGATTAGCAGCATTAAATGTTTGCATTTCACTTTCTCATATTGGGTTTCAAACACATGTTTCTTTATTTCGAAAATTAAATGCCTGTACATTTTTGTAACTCCATAAAAAAAAAGATAAAAACCTCGATCACAATTTCTTTTTATGCCTAAAGGAGAAATAAAAACTCTTGACTAAGGTTCTCATAACTCGTGCATGAACGCGTGTGAGCCTGTTGGTGCTGAGTGTATATGCTAGGATCTACATAAATAAAATTATGAGTGCAGTGAGTGAAGGCTAACATTACATGGAGGACACTGATAAACAAGAGGGAGGTACACCAGGTAAATTTGCTGCTTTATCTTTCAATCAAAAAGAATAAATTTGCAGTTAAAAAGAATAGATTTGTAACCAAAAAAGACATTTGAGAGCAAAAAATACAATTAGTGGCAATCAAAAACAGATCATTTTGCTCATAGATCAGTCCTCTGTGAGTTAAAACATTTAGCTTGAGACTGACAAAGTTCTGCTCGTGAGTTTCACTGCACTTCATGGGCGGGGCCTACGCCGATGGATGAGAGAAGAGTTTCTATTGGTGGGTTTGACCTGGCTCCAGCTGCAGTTAAACCCACTTCTTCCTTGTGTTGTGTTGCCGGGAGGTTTGTTGATCGTCTATTCCTCTTCAAAATCCAAATGTTTCCAATAACTTGTGAATTACACTAAATGCCGTAGGCCACAGGTGTCAAACATGCGGCCCGTGGGCCAAAACCGGCCCTCCAAAGGTTGAAATCTGGCCCGCAGCATGATTTTACAAAGTGTAAAAATTACACCAAAGATATAAACAGTCGAGGGGCCACATTCAGCCCAATGTGATCAGTAGTAAAATGATAGAATAATGAACCCTTTAACAATAAAATCTGAACAACCTGAAAATTAAGTACAATTTTAACAATATTCTGGCTGTTACCAAAAGCTTTGTGCATTTGTAGATCGGATTTGTAAGTCGTATTAATAATAAACTGACACATAATATTGTAGAATTTATTCTTATTTTAGTTCCAAATTCCAAACTTCAAAATTTCAACAATATTATGCTCATTACTAAATGTTTGTGTAACATTGTCTGTAATGCACATGTACGAATGAAATACAAAACTGAGGCATAATAGTGTTCAAACTGCACTTTTTCCTAAGAAATCTAATTTTCCCCCCTATTACTTTCCTAATTTAATGTTTTTATTGCACTAAAACAAAGACATAAACTTGGAGTTGTTATTATTTATATGTTTTTATACTATTATTCTACTAGTCTGGCCCACTTGAGATTGAATTGGGAGGAATGTGGCCCCTGAACTAAAATGAGTTTGACACCCCTGGCGTAGGTTACATTCACAACACCATGGGTACTCATTTTGGTATATCACGACAAAACTACAAACATTAATAAATGGAAGAAAGTAGTGTTGTATCCCCAGTTTAGTATTAATTCATAACTTATAATGCGATTTATGTTAAAATACTTAAACATAGATTTCAAAGTAAGAATAAGCTAAACTCAAACACAATATTTCACTTATGACATATTACACTTTTAGACCACAAGGTAGCGTTTGTGTTGTGTGTATTCAGAGCAGGCGTTCAGCAGTAGTTTAATAATCCACGGTAGTACTGTTATGTAGATTTTCTGCTGTGTAGGAACTCTGACGTTTTGGTATCGTGCGACACTAAATGTTTAAATCCCAGCCCTTTGTTGCGAACGTCTCCATGTAACTCACTCACTCATTCTGACGTACTCTGCTAAAGCTGTAACTAACAAAGTGCTGCAGTGCTGCTGCTTATCAGCGTGTTTGCAGCAGCAGGGCATTAGAATTCATGACGCATGAAGGACAGTGAAATTCACAAGCATAACTTTAGAAGCTGCAAACAGAGGAGGGGTTTTCAAGCTCAACTTTTTTTAGTGTCAAGAAAAAGTTTTTAACTCGAACAAAAAGGACTGATCTATAAGCAAAATGGTCTTGATTTTTGATTGCCACTAATTGTTTTTTTGGTGTCAAATCCCATTTTTGTTTGCAAATCTATTCTTTTTAATTGCAAATTTATTCTTTTTGATTGATGGATAAACAAACAAATGTACCTCCATAGAGGCACGCGAGTGTTAAATTAGCGGGAAAAAAACTCTGATCATAATAATTCAGTCATTACATCTCTAAATTATTAGCCAAGTAACAAACTGACACCTCAGATTGTATCAGAAAAAATGAACTTGTGTTTGTAGTTCACCTTTAGGTTTCACACCACTGACTCCTGAGGATACGCCTTCCTGTTTGGGTCTCTTGTCTGGTGATTCTATGGACAAAAAAAACATGTTAGGATCCAAACCAGACACACACTGTAGTATATACTGTGCACAATCCTGTTTTCTCTCTTGCCTTTGTGGTTTGGTGCTGCATTTATGGTGGATTAATGTAGGACAGGGGAGTCAAACTCATGGTAGTTCAGTTCCACATACAGCCTAATATGGTATAAAGTGGGCCGGACCAGGAAAATAAATGTAAATAATAGGAAAAGAAGTTTTGAGAGGAAAAAAAAAAAAAAAAGCTAAATTCTGTGACGAAAATGTTTACATCTACGAATTGCACTCAAACATAACACGAACAACCTGAAAATTCTTAACTAAGATAAGTTATTCTATTATTCTACTCCACCTTACATGATCATTTATACATGTGAATCACAACTTGGAGATCACAGTGGATCTATAAATACACATTAAATACCAGGCAGAAGAGTAGTAAAATTCCACAAATTTCTCTTCAGAAATTTCAGGTTATTCACTTCTTTTTTTCTTTTTTTTTTTTTTTTTTTAAATAAAAGCCTAGTCTGTAAAAATAAACATTTTTGTGTATTTAACTTTTTTTATTTTTACACTAAAACAAAGACTTTTCATTATTTATAGGTTATTCTGACAGTATTTTACTGCTCTGATCCACTTTAGATTAAATTGACCTAAAATTACTTTAAAATCCTTCATTGTTCAGATCTTCAGTGTAATTTTTGCATTTCATAAATTCATCCCAGAGGCCGGTTTGAAACCTTTGGCGGGCCAGATTTGGCCCCCGGGACGCATGTTTGACACCTGTGATGTAGGATATTAATAATAATATAATAATTATGAATGAATAACAGGTAGGTTTGAACCTGCTCTTCTGTGAAGCTTCTTGAAATCACATCTGTTATGAATCTGTGCTTTACAAAATGACGTCTCTAATTGTACTGTATTTCCTGTTAATGTTACCTGCTGTCTGAGTGATGTGTGTTTAATTGTGATGCAGAGATATAAGGTGGAGAACCATGGCTCATACACAGAAAATGACTTATCCAATTAAATACTAGCAGGATATTAGGGCGGGGTCTAGCAATAAGGACGGTCTGATGGCATTTGGTCGAAAAACAGGTTATAAATGCAGCTGCCAGACCTTGTGTTAAGTGACTGTGGCTGAACACATTTATTCAACTTTGATGCTGGGGGCGTGGCCATGTACGTGCATCAAAGACTCTAAGCCAAACGCCACACAGATATGGAAAGGGCTGACGGACTAATGTGGCAAAAAAAACTGAAGACAAAAGTGGAACAATTAAACAAGCAAAAGCCAAAGAAATGGTGGGACTAAAACAACGGCGAACACGGACGTAAGACGACAACGCAGCCAAAAATCCAGATGGACGGCATGACAGAGGACATTTTCGACGCTGTATGGTTTATGGTACATACCATCATCAGTGAGTGAATGGTCTCCTTCCTCTCTGCTCTCATCTTCCTCATCAGTTTCCAAAACACTTTCTGTGGGACAAAAAAAACATCTTTAGTTTACAAATATTTTCAAAACAAAAAAAGATTGTCTATGAAATCTGTTAAACCAATGGAAAAGAAAACCTACCATTTGGTCCAATCGTGATGTCGTCCAAGTTCTTACCGTGGAACTCAGCTAATCGATCTTCCTCGAGCGCCATTAGAACTTTGCTGATCTTTGCAAGTTGCAATGTGTTCCGAGGGAATCGACAGAACTCGTGGTTGAGTTTAATATAAGGACAGAGAAAGTCTGCCAGCTGGTCCATCTCTAAGTCTGCCATGTTGAGCACCGTTGAAAGGATGGTGACATGTTTCTGCAGTTTGGTCGATATTAGTGCCTTAGGACATTTGGCGCCACACACTTCAGCAAAGTCTCGCATGCAGCCTGAAGCACGGAAATGTGACATGGCTGGAGGTTGTGCAAACATGTAAGGGTTTTCCTTGAGAACACCACATGCCTCCCGGTGCTTCACAAGGAGTTCTAATGCAGACAGCAGCTTAGGAGTCAAGAGGATAGGGACTGGTTTGTCTCGCTTTCCCCTGACGATTATCCTTAAAAAGTGTTTGTACAGCTTTTTTTCCACTGCAGAAAGTGCCCAGTCCACATCCTCGTCTGGGTCAACCGAGTCCCTGGACAGAAATGCAGATAAAGGTATTCTTGCCACTTCTCCTTCTCTGCGTCGGTTAAAGAAGATGGTCTGTGCTAAACATACTTTGGTCAAGTCCACCCAGGCCTTTGTAGAGGGACATTCAGACAGCGCTCTGGTGAACTCCTCCTGCCTTTGACTCAGAAACTGATGCATTTTCTGAACATCCTCTATAAAGGGCATGAGAGCTGGCACATTCCACTTGTTTTCAGCAATGTTCCTGAGGGCTGTTGCAGATATCAGGTTATTCCATTTCTCTCTGTGGGTTTGTTGAAACTGAGTGGCATTCTTTACAAGTTCATCATTGCCTGATGCCAAACCCTGAGCTTTTAGGAGTTTGCTGACTTTAACTAAGGAATTCCCTATTTTATATGCCAGTGATGGAATCATGAACTTGTTCGTTTCACTGACAAAACCACAAGTTTTCTTGACCGCTTTGACCATCTCTGAGTAATTGTTCGGATTTATGAAGTCCACCATGTTTTTTAAAGCTGTTACTTTCCTTGCATTGTGGATCAGCCTCCCCAATTCCCGCATCTTCACTCGGACATATTCTTGATCCTTAGCGGACATCTCACCTTTACCCAACAGGTACTGCCCAAAATCAGAGATGACATGATCGTTTTTGATGATCTGTGTGACTGGATCAGGAACCATGACACTGATGACTCCCCACAGTTGTTTAGACATGTGTGAAGGCAGAGGTCCCATGTACGTGCACATGGACTGAACACGGTTTTTTCCTCTTTTCAGGATGGCCGATTCAGGTCTGAGGTGACAGCCTCGCATGTGTTTCCACAAGAAAGGTCGTGTGAAAAGTCCTTGGCAGTACGCACAGTGAATGAAATCATCTCCTTTGCCTTCTTTGTTTGGTCGTTTACATGGCACGAGTTCACCCTTTCCTGACTCCATAACAGCAGCATTGTGAGCATAGTTGCCTTTTTTGCGAATGTAGTCGAGCTGTTTCTTTCTTTCTGGAGAATACTTTGGAAAGCTCAGTGCTTTGGCCACTTCTGATTCATAATTGTGGATACCCTCTAGATGCCTTGCCATCTTTGCAAAAGGTTTGCTGCAATACAAACAGTAATGTCTCTTGTTGTAAACTCTGGAGCCATTTTTCTTTTGGGAAGCACCAACAACTACAGTGTCCATCGCGTCCCGACTTGAGCAGGGCGTCTCTGCTCCAGTGACTTCAGATGTCATGTTGTTGCTGTCAAAGGTCACATGATCAAGTGCTGTGTTGTCACAGACTGGGGGACCCGTTGAACCAGGGTTATTTATGAGAGGAACTTTCTGTTTTGGCCTTGGTGAGAGGCCAACATTGCTGTCTCCACTTTCAGAGGCACTATCTGGGACATACTCATCACCACTCACTGACCCGTCTGTGAATGGGGAATCGTATAGTTCATCGGAAAGTTCAGGACATTTTTCTTTCACCTGAAAATAGAAAAAGAGAAAATCAAATAACAGTAATGCAAATGAGTGTACTAAACTCTGAAAGTCCAATCCGATAATTTACAAACCCACAAAGATCTAATAACTAATAAAAAAAAATACTTACTGCTATACTTGCTAAGCGTCTTAATCGTGGAAAAATAGTCTCTTCTTTAGTTTGACAATCTGTTTTAATCTGCAAAAATTAAGATCAAAGTCATGAAACTATTTAATTGACAATATCAAATCTCATTCTGATTCCATACAGTGTTTAATCAAGTAGATCAGGCATCTACTGTTTACATTATTCTTGCAAACTCTTGAAACATACGTCATAAATTTCAGATATCTAAGAAATTGATCTATGCTGACAAAATAAGAAAAATGGGGACATTTAACACCATGTTAATGTTCCTTGTGGGACTCAAATGTCCCTGGTTTGTCAAATAATTCACACAGATTCTAATCAAACACACAGTTGTAACAAACTCGTAAGTAGTCAATTATTTATTCTAACTTTTACAAGAATCAGACTTCCACATATGATACATTTAACTCTTTGGCAGAGCTTTGACATCCTACACATTAAATGTGTTGTGGGGACATTTCCACCATGCCGACCTGCTTGACAGAGTCCTCTGGGGATGGAGTTTGGTCCATCTGTGTATCTTCCTGGTGAGCAGGGCTGGAAACTACTTCAGCAACGACACCAGGTGAGGTTCTTATGGTCTGTAAACATGTTATATATAAATTAATGACAGTATTTAAAAAAGTACGGAATTTAAAATTTGGCCAAGAAAAATATATGTAAATTTCCAAACAAAGACAAAAAATATTCAGAGAAAAAAATCTTTGCAATCAAGTTTTTCAGGAGATCATAGAACTGGGTCCGTTGTGATACATGTGCTAACGAAACAAATAATGGAAATATTTAACACAACATGCTAATGTTCCTTGTGGAGACTCAAATATCTGTGGTTTATTCAAAAACGCAGATGTTAAGTGCGGTGTGAGGATGTCGTAACTACATCATAGAATGGGTAAATTCATTGAAAAATAAAGGTAATTATTTATTCTAACTTTAATACAGGACTCAGACTTTAACATAGAATACAATGGACAGCATTTCAAGAGAACTCCCGGCTTCGTCAGAGGTTGGCATTTCAGTTTCCGTGTGACATGATTTGTTGCGTTATAAAAACTAGATGAATGCAGTACAGAAAAACAAGAAATATAACCTAAGAGATTCCTTTAATTTTATGTAAACTGTAATTGGGTTAAATGACCACTGTTGTGTGCCAGTGTTCGGCATCTAGTCGCTACAACAGTGAACTCAGCTTTCACAGATTTATTATATTATGTTACTGTAAACGGACATGAAAGTACGCAGCCGTCGGTTCAAAGATCGTCAAATCCAGACGACGGAGGAGAACAGATGGGTTTTCGTAACAGGCTCAGTCCCATCACTCGGAGTGGAATGGCTACACTGTTGAGACACAGGCTGGTGTTTGGGAGAAATGCACTCGACGATCAACAAGTCCGCCAACGCCAGAACCTGTCCTAACAGAAGCCGATGAGACCATGGAAGCTGTCACGGTTCTGATGGAGGACGATTATGGGGTCAGCCGGACAGGGTATGAAGATGTGTTGAGGGAAGTTGAGGTACTGAGAGAGCAGCTGCAGTCATGTCAGCTTACACACTCATTTGGACTACAGTGGGGGGGTTTTGCCACCAGAGGATATTAGACATTACACCAGGTACAAACACTACATTTACATATTTTAATTCCAACAGTTTCATTTAACTAGTCACTCATAGAGCTTGTAATGTTGGTTTTCTGAGCCTTTGTTTACCAGCGCTTTGAGATTCCACTGAATGAAAAGTGCTTTATAAATGCATGAGGAGAAGAAGGATGAGGAGAAGGATGGGAAGGAGGATGAGGAATAGAAGAATGAGAAGATCCAGTCTAGTGTCAGGTTGAGGATGGACATGGAGGATGATCAGAAGAGTCAAAGAAAACAAACTCTTTGAAACCACCCTCCCTCTCCATATAAATCAATTAGTTGTTCGTTTCTTTTCAAATTATTAAAATGGACCTTTAGTCAAAGTCATGGAGATACGAAATAGAAACTGAACAAGTGATCAATGATAAGTCCACATGCATGTATAAATGACTCCATAGTTTCTTTTTACACCTTCACAGCACTTAAACTATTAGCTCGGCAAAGTACAAGTACGTTGGAATTTGTCAAAATTGTCAAAATATACAGCTACAGCGGAGTTTTGTTTTTTTTCTCCTTTTTTTACAATTACTCTTTTTAATTACTGTTTTCAGTCTCGTATTAAGCTCACCTGTTTTTTCCCCCAATGATAAAACCTACACATGGTAAATGTATTGATGCATATAGGCTGTTTTTCATAATCACATGTTTTTCTTGGTGTGATTAAGAGTTTAGAACCATGTAATGATATTTTACTGTATTGCTGTTAGTAAAATAAAATAAAACATCCGTTTCAAATGTGGTATTAAAGCTCTTTATTTGTCACATGAACTATATCATACTATAAATCATCATCCTTCCTTAGACACACACAGGCAGTAAACAGTTCAAAATATAAATCAAAGTACACATAATGGATTTTCTAACAACAACAGTAATAATAGTAACAATTAGTAACAATAATAATCATGACAGTTATTCTCCAAATCCTTGATTTACAAAACCCCTCCCCCTTTTTCACACATAATTATTTACACACAGCATATGATTTACATTTCAATCTTCACAGATTTAAATAACTTGCAGACATACCTGCATGTAAACATGGAAGAAGAACCTGTCTACTTTCTGTCTCAGTACATCCAAAACATCATTGTCTCTGTAGATCCTTTCAATAAAAACATCATCCTCAGCTGAGATGACAAAATCACACCAGTTCAGGGCGGTCACGAGCATCTGCCCCTGCACTTGCCAGTAATATGCGTGCGACCTTTTCAATTCCAACTGTCCTGATTTCATTTGAAGGTACGGACAATCAGCATAACTTTTAACATTAGGGCACTTAATTACCACGAGACCAAACACACATGATTCCGAAGGGTCATAAAGTAAACCGTCCGGACATGCCCCGAGCCAAGGAGCGTCCGGGTGGATGACAAATCCACAGGGATAGTAGTTTACCTGCTTCGTTTTGCAGTGTTCCCAAAAAGCATCCGCCTCCAATTCTATTCTCCTCTTCATAGCTGTCATTTTAGGGGTTTCTTGGAATATCTGCTGAGCCAGACTCTCCTCGGCATTTTCTTGAACTTGGCAGATCTCTCTGAATCGTGAGGCGGTCAGTCTACGCCTCATGATCTCACAGTCGCTTCGATTTCTTGTTGCACGTTCGACTTTATGCGCCACGTCCCAGCTTACCTCTAGAGTTTTAAGATAGAGCTGCTGAGCCTCGGTACAAACAAACATGCAACTGGATGGTGGCAGGTGGTAATAATTAAGAGGCAGAGCTGGACGTGGAGGCGTAGTTTGGGGACACAGGACTCTCCTGGCTGTTGCTGGTTGTTGGTAAGACAAAGGACTTCCAGCCTGAACTTTGCCAAGAGTCGAATCCACCAAAGGGACATCGGAGCTGAGGCCCATTCTGCAGATCATCGGCGCTTGAGCTGCAGGGAAGTCCTTGTACACCTCCGTCACCTAACAACGTCACAATATATCTGTTAGCAACGTGACTCAGTATCAAAGAACCATAATTATAATATTCCCGTAGTATGTTGCACATTATATGACACAAATTAGAAATGAGTGTGTAAGAGAGGACTGATTTTGGTTGATGTGGTAAAGTAACATTAATTGTGGCTTCATCCCAACTCACCCGAAGAATGGAAAGATCTGGTAAATCCCTCCTGAAGCCTTCGTAGAGTGTGCTCCTGCGTGAAGTAACAGCACAAAAATGAAATGTGTCATTTACGTATTTTAATCCAAATATTTCTGACATTGTAATGAAACTGCTTTTACCTTACGGCCACGGTTATTGGCCTCTGATTTGGTTCAGCAGAGGGTACAGTCTTCCAATCCACTGGGCCTGCTATAAAACTCTAGTGTGATATGCAAAGTATTACAGTTCAAACATATGACCAATTAGTGTATCATCACAGTGCAATGTTCTGCGTCTTTCTCTCGACTTACCACATTTCCAGAGCTGTGCCGCTGTTGTTCTCCCCCAGTGCAGCTCGATACAGGAGGAACCACAGACAAACTGTGCTGACTGTTATGTTCCCACTGACGCCTCGGCTCCACAGGGCCCAACTCCTTCAGGACCACCTGCAAAAACACAATGTCTTAGTAAATATTTAGAAATACTTGTTTATCTTCGCTTGATCATTGTCTATTCATTCTTTTAGGAAACAATATTTTTTCAGCAATTTCAATTTGATATCTAATAGCCTATCTATAACCACAAAATAAAAGTGTCTACATTATAATATCCAAGATTACAGTGCATTGTCTTAGAACTGCAGACAACATTGTTTATTGCCGTTTGTTTATTGTTTATATGTATCCCCATTAGCTTCCACTATAGTGGTTGGTCAAAATATAAATCAAAACATCTAATGGATTTTCTAACAAGAACAACAATAATAATAATCATGACTGTTGTTCTCCAAATCTTTGCCTTATATAACCCATCTCTCTTTAGCTTTACAGTCAATATAGTGAATTGTTTTTATTTCACCTCAAATGTGATGATCTAATGTTTACTACTGGCTTGCACCTTAAATAATTGAGTCAAACATGAAAAAGAAAGCCTTAAAGGAGGGATATTTTGCTTTTTTAAATGGAATTCCGCATTTTCCAACATGTCCCTGTGGTCTATATAAACTGTAAATGCTCTGCTTGGGTCTGAATTCTTCATTCATTCAACTCCACAGGTCCATGTTCAACATTATTTCTGAGTAATGACACCAGAAAGGTGGTTTGGAGCGCTGGCCCTTTAAATGCACATGAGCCACTTCAGGCCCCACCCCCTAAGGTTGTTGACCGTGCTGTTCTGTGTCATTTGTGTTCATTAATACAACCAACAACTGAACAGTTTAGTTGGCTCAAAGTGTGGACACATTTTTAATTTTCACAGCAATCACTGCTGCTGCGGGGGGTACTCAGATAAATGTTTGCTGAAGTCTTGACCTTTTTTGTACAAATGTCGTGACGTAACTAGTTATAAAACATAACAAATGAAGGAAGTATTAAAACAGGTTGTAGAAATTGACTCAATTATTGCCAAACTGAATATAAAGATCGCATTGCGGCACCTGGAGGGTTCAAATTCAAACCGTCTGAACTATTAGGGTCCAAATTCACAAATAAATGAACCAAACAGTAATAAAAGTGAGTTTAGCAAAATATGACCCCTTTAAGGAAAGCAAGACAGAATTAACCCAGTGTGGACCCTGCTAAGTTAGCTCAGCTGCCTATTTTGCGCACCGTTTCCATTAAATTTGAACTGATATTCAAGATGTGTGGAAAAAAAAACAAAACTGTAATATTGTTGTATTCCTTGTAAAACATTTTACTTCTGCAGTTGGCTATAGTAGCTGCTTCTTTCCATGTGCAAACTACAACATTTTCTGCAAATGAACTGCAGTTAAACTGCACTACACTGGAGTTATTTCAGTTGTTTTTAAAGGTCATGGACCTTAGCTGAACTCCCAGGAGTAACAGTAACAACACTGGGTTAAAATAGCCTAGTAGTAGTAGTAGTAGTAGATGTAGCATAAAAACAGTGAATGTGAACGTTTCATGAAGAATCAACAAAAACGCAATGAGAAACCATGTAAAAAAACAAAAAAAAACCCAAAAAAACCCCAGCAAGGTAACCTCAGCACCTATTTAGCTACTCCTACTTTAGATACAGGATTAAACAGAACTTTTACCTTCACTAAATCCCTGTGAACGCTGGGTTATGAATGTAACGTAACAGAAACTGTTTTCTTGTCTGTCCCTAGCTTCACCACACAGTCAACTGTAGGGTTTCTCTGACTTCTTCATCGACCTGTGGCACAGTGCCCCGATGATAACCTCACCTGTACCCTGATCTGTATTAGAGACTGAAAGGAGTTGAATCAGTTCTGTTCGATTAGCCAGTGCATGTGCAAAGAAGCTCATTCTCTTGTTGTGGAAGTCAAAAGAGACCAACTTTTACAGCCTGGATAACAATTATGGATAACCTTCATGTAGAGAGGATTAGATACACACTTAATGACAAATTTGGAAACCAGTGATGTCATATATGGCAGGGCCAGACAGTTAAAAGCCACTACATAAGCAGTAGTCCACAGGGTAGCACTACCCCAATTTACCTCGGTGGCTGTGGGGTTAGGGTAGATGTCAGATTGTGCTTTTATTTTCTCCTCACTTCAGCAATGTTGTTTTCTTTTCATTTCTCATTGTTTATTTGTTATGTTGATATCAAAAATGAAGCATAATGTACCGATCAGGGGATGTCAAGTCTGTACTCTGATAAGGCTTCACAATGAATAATATCTGAAACATGATTATCCAGTACAAAGGTAATGCATAAACATAAAAAGCAAACTCCAGCTAACACGCCAACATCAAAAATAGCATAGCATGGCTACCTTTAGCATACTTACCATCATATTTGTGAATGCAAGAGCAAATGTAGAGTCTAAAACCCTCATTTCTCCTGGACATTGGAGCAGTAGAACGGGCGTCAACGATGCAGTCAGGCGCAGAAGATCCTGTAAACGGCTCGTAAATACTGGAGCCGCCATCTTTCGATTGGTGACAGGGTAAACGGATTGTGGTTGTAACGTTAACGCCAAAACGAAAACTGAAATGCCGACCTCTTGACAAAACTGGAAGTTCTCTTGAATTGCTTTGTGGTGAGTCCATTAAGTCTTTGGCAGGGCTTTTATTTTTTTATTTATTATTTTTTTTTTTTACACAAAGCTTCTGATGAAACAAACATTAGGTGTGTTGTGGGCATAGGCGTCACCGACACCGGGGACATGTCCCCACCACTTTTCATTTCGAACAGTTTTGTCCCCACCACTTTAAAAGGGTAGGAAAATGTTTATGCACCTTTAGTTACGGCGCCTTCGGCACAGAACCGTACTGAGGAACTCAGACAGACCAGGGACGGTGCTCTAGAACATCATTCTCCCTTGAACACGGAGTTTGGAAAATCACGTGACATTACA
>JAQQZY010037760.1:0-10987 GCA_030068375.1 Ostorhinchus rueppellii | reverse complement strand
GGTCCACTAATGTGAAAATAACATTAATCAACTTATTAATATGTATAACTTCTTGAAACTAATGCATTGAAATTTCATTTCATAAGCTCTTGAAGTCCTGATAAAATATGGGAATATTTTTTTCTCTGTTTGCAAAGCCTAGTTTGACAGTATAAGTGCTGCCCACAAAATTAGAATATCACGTAAAAGCTGTTTTATTTCCACAATTTCATCAAAAATGTTAAACGTTCATTCATTATCAATACATGAGCCACATCTTAAACTATTCCCACAATTCATTATTTAATTTTTGCACACGGCCTTCCAGCCCAAAAAACCTGAAATCTGAGACCATCGTATGCAAAAAATGAAATAATGATTTGTGGGAATAGTTGTAAGATGTGGCTCATGCATCTATAATGAAGTACAGTTAACATTTATGATGAAATTGTGGAAATAGAAAAAAAAACAAAAAAACTTGCATGATATTCTAACTTTGTGAGCAGCACCTGTATAGCTATTTTTAGCATGACAAAGTAGGTCTATGGGTTCTAAATGACCATAAAATGTAGGCCTACTTACAATCCACTTTAAAATGAAAGTAACATTCACCAGTGTGCAAAATGGCTATTTAAATCAGTCAAGTTATCTTTTGTGGTTTGATGATATTGAACCCACTCACTTCCAGTGATTATGCTAAGCCATGCTAATAATTTCTGATTACTGAATCCAAGTGCTGAACACACAAAGGAAAATGGTACACACATTCATGTGCAACACTTGGAGATACTGTTTATATGTAACAATAAAAAGGGTGGACAATTCCTTTAAGATTTTAACTTAAAAATGGTCTGAGCTTTACCAGAATCGAATGGATAAACTGTGTTAACCAATACCACTCAGGCAATTGACCTTTGGCTAAGGCCCGCCCTAGAATGTTGATTGACCAACCCAAGCACAGTAAGGGTCTGACAGTGGGACCAGTGTCGAACCCGTATTGTCCTGTGATTGGTCCATCAACATTCTAGGACGGGACTTAGCCAAAGGTGAATTATATTTTCCCCTGCTTTTAATGGCCATAAAATGTTAAGATTCACAGGGCAGCGAGGCATGAGTAAGTACACCATTGGCTAAGCATCCTTCAAAAGGTAATAGAGAAATTCAGAAAACAAGAATATTACACATTTGACAGATGTCTTATTCAATTGCTCAGGTGTTGCTTAAAGCGGCATTGACCAGTAGACGACACACACCAGTTAAGAATTACAGTTGCAACCATATATTTACATACACTTTATGTAAAAAAAATAAAATTATTTTTTTCTCATTCTCGGTCTTAAAATTGGACAAAACCTGATTAATTTTAAGTTGTTTAGGATTTATACATTTTTTTCCAAATGTCAAAATGATTTCAAGATCCAAGAGTAATAAGAGAGAGAGCTTTACACTGTTTTTCAAAATCAAGTTTACATACACTATTAGAAATTGGTCTAAATGCCTTTGAGCATCATCAATGGGGTCGAACCTTTTGTAAATTGTTCTCACATCTGTTAAGACTATTTTAGCAAGACTTTTGGTCAATTCCTGTGGGGAAAAAAAACTTTAATAGCTGTGCTATATGTGTGGGTATCAGTTGACATGCATGTTGTGTCAGCCAGAGCATGTGAACGGAGCGGAGCGGGAGCGAGCGGTGGAGTGGGAGAAATATGGTCTGAGCGGTGAGCGGTTATGAATTCAAAGGCCGGAGCGGGGATTTCCCTCCACTCCAGTCCGCTCACAGTCAATTAAAATGTTGGATTATACAAGTTGTAACACAATGTTTTTTTTAAGTAAGTGTGATGTTTGACATGTTTTTGAGTTGAAAAACAGTTAGGCCAATCTGGCAACGCTGGATGTAGCAGTAAACAGGCATAACAAATTTGGCTACGTAGGCTGCGTGCTGACATTTTCAAGACAATTCTATTATTTTATATTTTATTACAGCCCACAAATTTGCTAAGATAAACGGTGAAACAGTAAGATTTCCAGGACTTTTCTAAAACTTTTGAGCCAAATACGTTTTTCCAAAACTTTTCCAGGGCCTGGAAATTTAATTTTCAAATTCCAAAACTTTTCCAGGTTTTTCATGACCGTACGACCTCTGATAGCGCAACATCTGATGGTGTCTCAAGACTCACCGGGCAGGTCCTGAACAATTCTTCCACATCATCACGCAGATATAGAGGCAAGGCTTGTAGAGCTGTGGTGCGTCTACTGTGGATGTCATGGGATTCCTATTAAGATAAAAACAAAAGCCCAGAAAAAAAGGTCATGGAACATCTTATTTTAAAACCAATGCAACCAGAGTATGTCATACAGCTCATGTACAATGCTTTATATACAAAGGGAACACCAAAACAATACAACTCCAAGTCAATCATACGTCTGATACCATCCTGTCCAGTTAAGCGATGCTCCTTGATAATTCATTTCACTTTTGCTTCTGAATCAAGAAAAGGGCTTTGACCATCTTTGAGTCTCAAGAAAAGTGCTGTAATAAACATATTGTATATGCATTATTAACTTCTGTGTAAAAATTAGCTACCAATGGGTATAAATTAGAGGCCATAATACACCCCAATCTATTTGTCAAGTGGCATAACAGAGGTATTATTGACTTGGAGCTGCAATGCGTCGTTTTGGTGTTCACCTTATTTTTTGGAGCGGTGTATTTGACAAGCACAATGGCGAAGTTCGCCTCAACCCACCTGCTCGTCATGAAGCTTAAAAATGCTGGCAAGGGCATCAGCAGTCTTGCCCGTTTTTGCAGCCTTCTGCCGAAATAATGTCATCATCAAAGGAAGATGGCGATTCAATTCTCGGTAGAATGTGTTGGGCAGGTCCTGGTTCGTAATTCTCTGATACGCTGCATATACCTGCATACATTGGGCAAAAATGAGGCAAATACATTAGCTCAAACTACAAATAAAAATGTGATTCCTATATATTAGTGTACAATTGAAGAGCTGATTCATGTTAATCACCTCAGATTCCATTTTTAGAGCTGGCCAGAGGTCCATTATTTCATTGACTGGAGGGCAGGAGACGACGACAGTCTGTCTGCGTAGAGGGAATGTAGTCTCCATCAACTTTCGGATCAGCAAAAGATCCTTTTCAGTCTTCTTGCATTCCTGGACTATTGTCTGCCTCAGCTCTTCAAGGTATGACTCGTCCTTTCCGGTTGGAAAGTTGGGCAGGAAATTCACCTCTGCGCGTTTTGGTCGTTTTATGTTCGAATGAGAGGGTTCTTTGTCAGGGTGGTTCTTACTCCTTTTACAAGCATTGACCGCAACTTCTTTACACCCAGCCCGTCTCAACTTGGTTCGATAATTTCCCATTTTATACGTGAGGGAGTTCTTCCACCCATTCCACCCAGTGTCAGAGCCTGCCTCAATCAAACAGGGATGCTTCGCCACCAGAGCCTCTGCTGCCTTGGCAATGTCCTTGTGGCTTGGATAGGCTTTAAAGTTATAAATCGCTGCAGCCATACTTTCCAAGATGTTGTGCTTTAGGTCACGGCTTACGTTGAGGTGGACTGTGTTCTTCTCATATTCTGCATTTCCCTTACTCAGGGTCAGCTCCACATCAAATGAGAACGTTGGGATTGGAAAAGGACCAGGTGGCCAACTGCTCAGGCGCTCTGGAGAGGAGACGTCAGACAGTATTACTGTTGATGCAGCA
The DNA here is from genome assembly GCA_030068375.1 of Ostorhinchus rueppellii. Classification (NCBI taxonomy): domain Eukaryota; kingdom Metazoa; phylum Chordata; class Actinopteri; order Kurtiformes; family Apogonidae; genus Ostorhinchus; species Ostorhinchus rueppellii. The sequence goes on along the minus strand of JAQQZY010037760.1, from coordinate 7,288 downwards.
TCTGAGCTTGAGTCTTCTGAGAGAGTGACGTGTATGACAGATTTCTGTGGTAATTCAGTAATATCAGTCAGGGCAGTCTGTTGTCCGTCAAAGTCTGGGTCTTCGTAGGAAAGATGATCAATGTCATGGTCGAGGTTCAGTTCACGTTTAAGAATCAGGATGAGTGAGTCAACAGAGTCAGGTCGAGATCTCAGTTTCAGCTTCCGGGGTGGCTGTTTGGGTACAACTACCCTGAGAAGCAAGGCCGGGGATGGATCAGTCATGCTAAAACAAACAAAAAAGAACAGATTGCAACATCATACTGTGCAACTTTGCTTAGCAAAAAGAAGCAAATAAACATTCACCATGTTATAAGTGCACTGTGCATGATTGTGGCCAGAGTAGATATTACAACTTCAGGTGATTTGCAAAAAAATAGCATATTGTGAAAAAGTCCATAATTTCCCATAATGTAATGATACTAGTTTAACTTGAAAATTACTTTTTTCACCCTAAAAATGTTTTTGTGGAATTTCATAGCATCTTTAATTTTCGTCCTCTCTAATCTATTGATGTGTTTATTACTGGGCATTTAATGACCTCATATGAGTCATGTTGATTCATAGGAATTATCTAAACTGTGAAAAGTCTAATGTCAAGGTCAGATTTCAAGGTCAAAGGTCACTAAAATGCCTTCTTTTAATTAGTACAGTATATTTGCAAAAGTATTTGTTCACCTGCCTTGACTCACTGATGAGCTTTAGTCCCATCCCAGGTGATACCATCACCTTTTGCAGTTATTACAACTTGCTGGCCAACAAAGCTGTCCACAAGCTTGAGGAGTGCGTTTTTCGAAATGTTGACCAGTTTCCACAATGCGCATTGGTGAGGTAAAACACTGATGTTGGTTGAGAGGGACTGGTTCTTAAGCACTGTACAAGTGAAAGACCATGTAAGTGCCCATAACGAACATGTTGTCAATTGGACCCAACAACTTGCGAATTCTGTGACCTTTGACCTACAATATGACCTTGAAAGTACACATTTTCTATTGCAAAAATACTCTTTTACCATGGCCAGCCACAATGAATGTCATGAAAGGGCCAGCATGAAGAAACTTCTATCCTTTATGTTGGGGTGGGCGTTCATTAGAAAACCTGGGCTGAAGTTGAATTTGAACATTTTCTTGACATAACACCCCTCCCTATAAATACTCAACAACACCGTCTCCCAAAAGGCAACGTATTCATTTCAAATTTCTCACTTACACGACCCTGAGTCATACCGGACTGATCTGCATTGCCACTCCCCTCCCCTCTCCTCAGAGTCCTGCGTGTGTGTGTGTGTGTGTGTGTGTGTGTGTGTGTGTGTGTGTGTGCTAAGCATGCCTTCCTTACCTTCACTGTTTCACACAAATGAACCTCTTTGGGGTGAGAATGAGCGACCCGTCCACGTGGTATGCTGGGAGGGGGATGGTGTCATTCAACTGTGCCTGTATGTGGACAGAAAAGCTTTTTTGCAAAGTCAGTTCATAGGATCGTAGATGCTCTACATACCAAGACTCATAATCAGAACACAAAAAAGACACATTGGCGTTGCAAAGCAAAATCTGTTCAATTTTGCAAAACTTTGAAAGCCCGCCACTTGCTCCGACAGCCAGAAACATTCCACAGACATAGTCTGTGCCATCAATGGTCACTTTTGAGGTCTTCAAGATTGTGTCAGTAGTGGTGTGTTCCCTGATGTGTAGTTGAGCAACCTCTGGCAACAATGAAACCAAAACAGAGTCGACACGGGCTGCTTGAGTGTTTGGCTTGAAAAATGATTGGGAAGCAAGATGATATGCCATCATATGCTGATGCCTGGTTGCCATGGTCTTCAGAATGTTTCTAAAATTTTGCACATCATGGACTACTCTTTTAAAAAAGCGGTGCTTTGCTTCAAAGCGCATAGTCCAAAGATGAAAGAGGGGCCCAAAGCATTTTATTAAGGCAGGATAGTGCTCCACATAGTGGTGCTTTGGACGGAGCCTTACCTCTGGGAAAACTTCGAGCAGCGCCTGTCTGTGATCACTGATCTTGACAGCAAAGTAGTCCACAGTTTCCTTCGTAAATGATGGACATAAAGCCAGCTCCACAACCTCCTTGAGCTCCATTAAAACTGCCCACACCCGATCACCCTCTGGCACTACACTGCCAACAAGCAGCGGAAGAAGTCGGAGGAGTGTCGCATTTTCATGTCCATTACCTCCTATTGTCCCTCGAGAAAACGAAGTCTGTGGAATGTGCTGAGGTCTGTTCACTTTATCAACATGTTGATACGGGAAGGTGGAAATCTTGTTGTTCAAAATTTCCAATGTAAAGTACTTAAGTCGAATCATCTCTTTAAGACAAAGACTGAGCTCCATTGGAACTATGCCTTCCAAAAGATCATGGAGTATGTCTGGAGGAAACCCTGTGACAGCATGGAAGTAATCAAGAGACTCCTGCAAGACACAGCCACCTTTAACGCCGAAGTGGCTGCTCAAAGTGTCATTTTCTCTTACAGTTTGCACATGCAGGTCGTGGCTGGTTTTAGTTCTCAACACAAACGTCTCATCCCTGACTTCGGCTTCTCGATACTGCTCAACTGAGCCCAAGCAGAATCTGCAAACAAAGCCTGATCTGAAAGACTCTACAAACCCACCAAGTCCATGGGCGGCCAAATTGTCCGCAGATACACAGAAGACCGTGCCTTTGACATTTTGGCCAAGTCCTTCAATGAAGACGCCATCCATTTCCAAAGTGTGAATGTCACGCAGCAGTGGAGCAAGTACAGCTGCATAGCCATACTTGCGGAGATCTGTCACTTTGACCAGTATTGCTAATTGCATAGCATGTAGTGTTGACCTGTATTTTGGAGGAAGATTAGCAAGTATCCAATATACAGCACACACCTTGTGAATTTTGCGTGATGTGCCAAGCGGATTGCAGAGTTCCAAATCATCAATATACAACTGGAGAGGTAAAACAAGATCCCCAGTTGACAGCAACTCGTTTTCCATGAAGTAAGAGCCATCGGCGAATGAAGCATATTGACTGAATTCAGTATTTGTTTCGGAAATCTTGTCAAGAATATCTGTGCTTCTTAACAGCTCTTGAATCATTGAAAGGATTGGAACATACATGCTGGTATGGCCAGGCTCCAACTGGTACTCCACCGGCATTACACATGGATAGTTGTGATCTATGAAGGTATTTCTGCGCTTTGATGTACTTAATTCAGCACCTTCACAAATTGAAGTTGACAGAACATTGCAGTCCATGACAGCAGCAACAACTTCACTTAGAGCAGACTCTGAAATGCAGTGACCATTTCTTGCAAGTACATCATTAACTGCCTCTTTGATAAGTGGCTCAGATAGAGAGAAGATTTCATTCAAGTGGTCTACTATTTCCTGAGTGGCAGAGTTGGAGATATGTAGGATAGCCTGCATCTTTAAGAATAAAGACGATACATTTTTCTTCAGCTGACTTCTAAGACTGACTGTCTCATCCCTATTCTCCAGTTCCCTGCTCAGACCAGGGCATTCTTCACTACTTTCCTCTGAAGCAATGGTCAGATTATGTGGATCCTCACTGGCAATCTCAGTTTGAAAGTCTGACACAAGGTCTGATTGGTGTTGTCGACTTTGGTGTGCATTGAAAGAGGAGTACACATTTGTGCTGTATGAGCAGTCTGTATATGGGCACTCCACAGTTTCATGGTTTTTCAAATGATTACGAAGATGACTTAAAACAGCAGATTGAGAAAGGGGCTGCTTAAATGTGCATAAGGGGCATTCAAATATCACAGGACCCTGACTGTGCAGAGAATGACTGACTGGTTGCTCTGGATGACATCTTGATAAATGTGCTCTCAGTGCAGGAAATGTTTGACATGTACAAATGCAGTCAGTGTAGAGGCAGGGCAGAGGGCTGATTTTAGAATAGTGACTGTGTTGCCGTCTATAGTGAGTAAGTAAGCCTGATTTGGTGTTGAAACCAGCAGCGCACAACTTGCAGTTCCAGGTCATACTTACAGTTTGAGGTCATACTGGAGCAAATCAACCTAAAAAAGTAAAGAAAACGAAGGTTACATATGCAGGCCTGTTGCAACCAAGCAAGCAAACTAGGCATTTGCCTAGGGCCCTCTACGTACGACAGGTTATGCCTACAACAGCAATGACAACTTTGAAAGGTTGGCGGCGGCGCCTCCCTTAATACTGTGGCCAGAAAGCACATTGACAGTGTAGTCAAAATACCCCTTGGAGGAGCCCACTGTATCGCCATCAACCATGTCAAGTCAGTCTCAACACCATGCTTGATTTTCAGCATGGGACAGGTTTTTTTTTTCCACACTCCTCCCTTGGTTACCAATGTATATGCTTGACACCAACTAGAACAAATGTGTTTATCTTGGTGTTATCTGACCACATGACATGGTACCAGCAATCCATATGTTTATCATGGATTTCATCTAAGACAAAAAAAAAAAAAAAAAGATCAAATTTGCTTTAAATGGTGTCAAGCATATGCAGTGGTAACAAAGGGAATAGTATGAAACCAGTGCCCCATGCTGAAAATCAAGCATTGTGTTGGGACTGACAGGGTTTGGGGCTGCATGAATGCTGGGAACATTGGGAATTTGAATTTCACCAAAAGCAACACGCATGGCAACATGTATTGATATTACAGAAGCAGATCACTATTGTCTCCATGGCGTTATAACATTGGGGGTGTACTCATTTGGCACCTCCACAGTTGTGTAAAAATGAGAAAAATTTGATGTAGTCAACCGTACTTTTCTGTTTTAAGCTCAACAGATATTAAAATCAATCTATGCACATACTGGAAATAACGTGTGATTATTGAAATATGTTCCAAAATGTTGCTTTTCAATGGGTTGTACTTATTAACGCTGGGCACTGTATGTGTAGTCTAGGGAGAAGGCGTTTTTTTTTTTTGGGCTGAAGTGGAGGAGGAGCGTGCCGTTTTTCGACACTGTCTTGAATGGTCATGTCCCCTCTAGTGTTCTGTTCTAGCTCTACGGTTGTACTTCATATGAAAAGTATTTCACTTAAATATCAACGAGATTTACGTGGCAGGATTCAGACAAGGCGACTTATCTGGACATGTGTGCATACACTGTCTCACTAATCACAAGGCTCCCTCTAGTGGTCATAATATTTATTTATGCACAACACCTTGCACAGAGTTTTCTCCCAATTACCCATTTATCTGTCACACTTAACATTGTAGTGAGGTAGAATTATTCTTTAAATGACATTTCAGGCATACTTTTTCACATTATATTTCTTTTTTTTAAATGCCCAGCCACATGCCAAAAAGTGAGATACACACTTTAAAGGGAACACATTTTTAACGTTTGCAGAAGTTTTTTTAACATTAAGAAGTTATATCTAAAGATGGTCAGAGTGGCGGTAATACAGCTTCCATCTTCATCTGGTCTTCAGTGGGTAAACTGGTATAAAGCGGGTGGATGGGGGGCTAGAGCGGGTGGGGTGTGGGGGGCTTTGTCTTGGGCCCCAAATGCCTTGAAACGGGCCTGTATGTATGTCACAATGATTCTAGGAATTCCGGACCGCCAGGTTCATCGTTACTAAATCAACGTCATTTCAATGTAAGCAGAGGGTACAAATTGATATTAAATCAATATCGAAATCTGATGTTGATTCAATGGTTTAACATCGACAATGCAATGCTGATTCTACATCGATTCAATGTAAGCTTGCTATCTGGGTTGTGTTTGCTTTACAATTGCATTGTACAGGTAAATATGCATTTTATTTTTTGCATTTTATTACTTCAAAAGGATAGTTCAGACGTTTATAGTGAAATGATAGTTCAGACGCTTTAATCAATGTGCAAAATCTTGCCATGAAAATATTTTGAGAACATTCTTTTAAAGCCTATAAAAATGTAGTTTCTTTGCAAAATGGGATATGAGACAGACCACTTATTACAAAATGGGATATGCCACTGTCCAGTATTTTTTTTTTTTTTTTTTACAAAATGGTACACCAAAGAGGTTGAACAAAACACTAGAGTGGTTACAGCAATCCCCGACAGCGCCGACAAACGGCAGGACGGAACGGCCACTTCCGTGTAGACCTTTCGGCACCCTACATTCAATGCAAAGCAATGGGGAGCACGCCCACCTCTGTCAAATAATAGCCCAAAACTATGTGAATATGAAGCGACACAATAATCCACGACTGGATTTGAAATGCCAGGCTATATATGTACTCAAATGTGCAGATGGACATTTTCGATTTAGTGAGCCAGTTTTGACTTTTGTTTTGCTCTGTCTCCATTCACTTGCATTGCTTAATCGCCCTACACGGAAGACTGCCATCCAAAAGGGGGCGGGGTCCACTCTAGTGTTCTGTTCAACCTCTTTGTGGTACACCCACATAACTTGTCAGTAGCAAGTCAGGCAGGGTGCCATCCGTGGCAGCAGAGCTGCTATTGGATAGCTGTTCACATTTCCGGTTGGTTTGGATAATATAGTGTTCACATAGTCTTTTTGATCTGCAACATTTGAGGGTGGGGAGAGTGATGGAATATGTTATTACCTGTGTACGCTGTATGTTGGTCACTCTTGTTTAAAGTGATCTGAAAATAAAAATGAATACATTTTAATGCATTTACATGCTGGTTACAGTTAGTTTTTTTTTTTCTTTCACCATTTTTTTTAAACACTAAACACAACATATGGGCTTAAATAATAGTCATTGTGACTACCGGTATGTACATTTTAGCCCTCCAAGTGGGATATTTACAAAACTGGCCTCAACTAGAGAAAACAACATGTTCCACAACAATGTAAATGAGGATAAATTGTTGCCATATTAAATTCAATTATGCATCTTCATGAAGCCAGCACACACAATATTAAATGAGTACATCAAGATGGATATGTTCCACAGCTGTCGTAACACACTCATACTACCACATGCCACACACTTTGCTGGCTTTCTAAATGCGCAGGCTAAGGCTGCAATCAAGTGCACGTGAGGATGAACACGCTTGACTGTGGCTAGTATCTGCCATTTTCAATTGCATTGACAAATAAGTGGTTGCATCTGCCGTCAACAACATTACCGATTCAACGAACTAAAACCTTACTAGCAAGAACGGCATTTTATATTCGTGTTTTCCATGACACTAGCATGCAAACACAGAACATATCTCCTCAGCAAAGTTGGCAGTAAGTTAGCAACTTGCCGTCAGCTACTTGGATGCAATGCCATTTCTCCCCAAAAAAG
>JAQQZY010037735.1:0-10988 GCA_030068375.1 Ostorhinchus rueppellii | reverse complement strand
CATATACACATACATACACACACACACACACACATATTTAGATTTTATACATGAACAAAGAAGCAATGAATGTACTTTAGGAAGATTTTAGCTGATTTTGACATTACTGTTCCTAGTTAAAATCTTACTAGGAACATTTCCACAGCAGAATATAGCTGTATATTGACAAGAACCTACTTTGTGCCATTTAAGAAAATGAACTTAACTTTAATGACATCAATATCAAAGAAAAGTGTGCATAATTAAGTCAGTAAAAAGCCTTAAACAGATGGTATTAGCATTAGCCATTAACTGTGCATTATTAGAATGATATGTTGTCAAGTTCTCTCCATTTTACTGTGGTCACTGTGCTGGTTTACCACATTTTTGCTAAGTTCTTGTCAGTCGCCTGTGCAGACAGTGCTTCAGTTCTGTAAACCTCAGGATCTGGTCTAATTCTTTGTAAAGTTTGCTTTTGTGCTTTTGCTTCAACTTTAGTGGTGTGTGTTAACTTTCTGTCTCGGTTTATGTTGGTATTTTGAGGTGAAGTGAAATGGCTGACGGTTATAAGTAGCCAGGTGGTGAAAACACCACAAAATAAACCAGTGTTTCTGCTTTAATTTAAACAGATATTGTAAAATTGACACAATATCCTCAAGAACATACATAGCAGTTCAGTAATGCAAAGAGCAAATACGGTGCAGAGGACTCATTCATTAAAGCAGGGGTCACCAATCCTGGTCCTCGAGGGCTGATATCCTGCTTGTTTTAGACATTTCCCTCTTCCAACACACCCAATTCAAATGACCAGCCTATCCTCAAGCTCCAAATTTCGGTAGATTTTAGCAAAATAGAAAAAAAAAAAAAACGCCCGAAATTTGAAAATGAGTATAACGGCGCTGAGCTGGCAGTATACTGGCACAGCGCTGTTGTTCCATTATCTGGGGAGAACCCTGGTTTATACAGGTGGTGAAAAAATGATTTGTTCATTTTAATGCCTTATCCAACTAAAGGGTTATTTGTTTGAACAAACATAATGATGACAACATAAATAGCAGTTTAATTTCAGAGCTGATATCTATCCATAATTCCATGCTTTCTTGATCACCAAACTCACTTCAGTTCTTACATCAATATCTATGGCATTGTACTGACAAAAACAGTGCTTTTAGACATGCCATGTTTTCTTTTCTGTCTGTTTTCATCACATGATACACACAGGAGTTAGGAGTGGATTGCATAATTACCGTTTTTGACGACTTTTGATGGTCTAATAATTTTTTTCCGCAACTGTATCAATATTATAGACATTTCTTTCTGTCCTGTTTTTACACTTTAGCATTTTATACTCCAGCTCAATCTTCCTTGTGTTTTACCTTCCACTGGAGTACAAGTGTGTTCTTGGTCCCATTGGCCTTCTTGGGAGGATTGGGTGGATCTGGCTCACAGGTTAAAGTGGTGAAGCTCACAGCCTCCGACAGGCTTCCCTGTAAACAGTTACACATGGCCTGGACCCTGAGGAGGAAACAGACAAAGTCTAGTTGTTGGTTTAAAAAAAAAAAGTCTCTGATGCATTAAGTCTGTAGCTAAAACCCAAAGCAGGTGGAGGTGGTAAAGGCCCAACCTGACATGATAATCTGTTGCTGGTCGAAGGTCTTCTAAAGTTGCACTTAATTCTTCCCCGCTGCAGATAAAAAGATGTAGAAACACATTTTAGTGGTGTTCTGAATTAACAGTATTTCTAACACCCGTTCTCACATCCCAGTGCTTACCAGTACATGCTCTTGTACTTCCCATCTTTGCCATTAAAGGAGATGGAGACCTCGTAGCTGAGGGGCTCTGGGGGGCTGCTGTCATCCTCCACATTTTCATTCTCTTTATCTGATTTGGTGGGTGCACTCCAGCTCACTACTGCTCTTTTGGCCTGAATGTCCGACACCTGCCACAGCAAAGTTTCATGGGTAAGAAACAAGAAATTGACATTTTTTCTCACTTTCTTATCCCTGATAAATATATTTAATTTTACTACTTCAAATCAAATCTCAAAAGAAAATTACACCTGGTTATTATTATACCAGGATTTTCCCTTTAGAATTTGATTTTCTTCTTAAATTCCCAGCTTCCCTAAAATATACATATATTGCTCATGTGTTGCTCGAAAAAGAAACGGGGATTGACATATTCAAGCTGATGCATCTATAAGGTTTTTTTTTTTTTTTTTTAGCACTTTCTGTGGAATCACAGGATTTTTCATTCTGTTTTGAGGAGGTTTAAAAATAACTTGAGCTCAACACATGTGGAAGATTTCAATCAGATCAAATCACCTCCTCGGCTCACTCCAATAGCTGGCTTCTCTGCCCTTCAACAACACAGTAAAGAAGGCAAGAGCACTTTTAGAGCTAGATTTGATGTTTTTCCTCGTCATCCTTACAGGAAATTCATCTGGTTCAGATCAGTTATACATGAGTCATAGTTTAGGGGGGTCAAACACAGCCTGTGGGCCAAAACCGGCCTGTCAAAGGGTCCAATCTGACCCCTGGGATGAATTTGTGAAATGCGAAATTTATACTGAAGACAACCTGGACAAATAAGAACCTACACAGATACACTGAAGATATTTACAATCAATAGTGCCAAAATCATGTTAGTTCAGGGGCCACATACAGAACAATTCAACCTCAAGTGGCTCAGACCAGTAAAATAATAATATAACAACCTAAAAATGAGGACAACTTCAAATTTCTCTTTGCTTTAGAGTAAAACAAGTAAAACGAGTCACATAAAAAATTATTAGACCATAAAAGTCGTCAAAAACAATGGTTATGCAATCAAGTACTAACACCAGTGTGTATCATGTGACTAAAACAGACAAAAAAGAAAACATGGAATGAATAAAAGCACTGTTTTTGTCAGTACAATGCCATAGATACTGATGTAATAACTGAAGTGATTTAGGTTTTTATCAAAAAAACATGGGAAATGGATAGATATCAGCTCTGAAATTAAACTAATATGAACTATTTTTGTTATCATTATATTCGTCCAAACAAATGTACCTTTAGTTGTACCAGGCATTAAAATGAAAAAGAAATTGAAGAAAACAAGGATGGTCTCATAATTTTTTTCTGCAACTGTAAACAGAAATTTTTAACATTTACAAAATATACTTTCACAAAAAATGTAAAAAAAAAACAAAAAACAAAACTCAACAAATATGAACATGAAATGTCTTAAAGGAAGTGCAATTTTAACAACATTCTACCAGTTCCTAAATGTTTTGTGTCTTTGTAAATCCACTGTGATCTGTCAGTTGTTATGCACATGTGCAAATGATAAACAGAGACACAATGTTGTTAAAATTGCACTTGTTTTTCGTAAGAAACTTTAGGTTGTTCATGTTATTCTTATTTTTTAAGGTTAGTTTGTAGATGTAAACATTTTCATGATGTATTTTTACTTTTTTCACTGTTGTTATTCTACTGGTTCCAGTTGAGATCATATTGGGCTGTGTATCCCCTGAACTAAAATGAGTTCGACACCTCTGGTCTCGCTGCTCTAACTCTCAACCATTCTCCTATGTACTTATTCATTAAACTGCTCTAAACACATGATGATCCAACCTTCTGGCAATTGCAAATAACTGCAATGTCTGTTTATATTTAAGTGTCTCAAGCGTAATCTTACATTGTGCAAACACAAGTTAAAAAAAAAAGTATTTCTTTCAAAGCCAAGCTCATATTTACTGATTGCATGAATGTTAAGTGGCACATTAGGGAAAAGAAATCCCCGCATGGATACTAGTCAGCAAGTCTCACTCCATTAAGAAGATGGGAGTGACAATTCATCATGGATGTTAATAGAATGTTTAATGATGCAACACTTTTGCACAGTTACTACTATTTTTTAATGAACACAGCCTTCAGTAGTCTTTGAACATCATGTAAATTACTTTAATTAGAGAAGGAAAGCAAAAAGATGATAAGATAGTAAAAGAGCACTAACCACTGGTTTACTGATGGTACTCAACAGAGCCAACAGGGCCTGAGCTTCTTCATCCAGCTCTGTGGAGACAAAATATACACATATGAAACATCATCTCAACGCCATAACTGCAGGAAATAGAACTACTGAACTGGCGGATCTGTGTTAAGTGTAACATTAATATGTTTTAAGGAAAATTGCTTAAGTTATTGATGGTGTTTTATGTCTATGCTCTTGGTGTTGTGTTTTATGTATGATTTAGAACTCACTCTTACTGTGTTATATGTACGTTTTTAGTGTGGATGCATGGCTGTGATGTCTATTTTGTGTGATTTCTGCTGCTGCTGCGTTTTTTTAAGTGTTCTGTCTGCTGTCAAACGTTTGTGGACTATTTGTAATGTGGCTTCAACTGGGGTCTGGGTGAATGGTGATACTACATCACGGGAGATGAAAATTTCATTTTTTCCCCCCACTTTTATGCTTTTGAGTTCTTTTACCAGTTGTTTTGAGTTTTTGCAGTGTTGGTCTGTGTTGCTAAGGAGAATTTTTATTTTTTTAAATTTATTTTTCCTGCTCTCACACACCTTGAGTGACATCCCCCAGCGGCGAGCCGGCCAAAAGGGGCGGAGTCAGTCAGTCTGTCAGATTCGACAGGTCGATCTGTCAAATCTGAGAGACTGACTCCGCCCCAGTGAACATCAATCATTTTAAACACATCACACGCCATCTTGTGACACCTCTAACGAAGATGGAAGTTTACCGCCGAAACATGTCAGGTATATTTGACATATCAAGTGACTGATACAGAAGAATTTCAAATAAACTATAAGAACATAGACACTATGAACTTTATTGGCCTATATTTTAACTTGTTTTATTCCTTTGATTTTATTCTTACCTCCGCCAAGGAGGTTATGTTTTTATCTGTTTGTCTGACTGTTAGCAAAATAACTCAAAAAGTTATGGACAGATTTTCATGACATTTTCCCAGATTGTCAGAAATGGGGTATCCTACACATGATTAGATTTTGGTGGTGATCCGTACATTCAGCGCAATCTAGTGGATGAAAGTACAAACACTGCCTTGGCGGAGGTCTGCGCTCTGAGTCCTCCTCTCGTTTTTTAAATGCTTTTATTCATTTTTTATTGTGCTTTTAGTGTTCTGTACAGCATTTTGGTCCACTGTGGTTGTTTTAAAGTGCTTTATAAATAAAACTGGATGAACAATCAATAATGATAAAATGTAAAACGGGTTTTTGTGGATGAATCCCAAAACCTGTATCAAAAATTAGTCATGATAAACCTTGATGGTTCTGCTCTCAGTTACAGAACAGAAAACAGATTTACTGTTTATTATTGCGACATAAAAGTTATTTTTCTTTTTTTCTTTTCTTACCGACTCCACTTCTGTGGAAGACATTTGTCTGTGATGCAATTTTGCTTTTTTCAATCCAGGTGAGAACTCTTGTGTTGCTGCTTCCGAGCGAGACGCAGGGCAGGTTTGTCTCTCGCAAACAGTGTCGCACACAAACTAACACAACCAAGTAGGAACTTAACCTGCAAAAAGTCTGGGGAGAAACGTCTGTTCAAACATCTAATAAAGTCTGTCACGTAGAGGCAGTTTTAGACTGGCTCGTAGTAGGACAGAATTAATCTGTTGTTGCCTCAGGTATATTATTTCTGCTTGCAGCCTGGTGTCCACACGGAGTTAACTACACTACAAGAACATTGGTTAATGATTAAATGTAACCATTAGCAGGCTGATTGTTTAGCTCTGGGTGTGTTCAGAAGCAGAGCATCATCTGAGCTAATTCGCACTTTCAGTTCCCGACACTCAAAAGTTTTTAGTGAGCTCCATTTTACCCGGAGGCGAATCAGAGAGTAACATTTCTTGTTCTTAAGAGTGAAGCAGGAGAGTTTTTAATCAGCACAATTTCTGATATTGACATTTACAGAGGAGCTTTTAATTTTTATATAATGCTGGACACTTTCATAAATATTTTATAATGGATAATTCCAGTTCTTGATTGTGGCAGTCAAAACTGCAGGCTACAAATACATAACCAGCTCTTTTACATCACTATTACAGAGTGACAAAAATGTTTTTACTGTGAATTTGTATGTAGCTCAAATAGTTAAAGTGTAACTTTATGGCCCATTTGTGGCTGAGCTAAGAACAGTTCAAAAACTCTAACGTGCACTAGAGGCATGGATATCATGTCATTGACAGGAAATGAATGTGAATTAAACATATGACATCACTGCTGTTCAACTGCAATGATTAGATGATGCTGGCGAAACATCCTAACTTCAGGCATTGTACAATTAAAACACACCGTTCACACCTGTCAAACAGCTCGGAATCAGCAAAAGGGAATGCAGACATAATTGAAAATAGTGTAACAACTTCCCAATTTCCCAATTATAAAAGATATCCGGATAGGTGTTGATGAAAAGCTGGTGTTTAAGCATGCTTCCCACTGCGCCTGTGTGTTGCTTGGAAACCATTATCCTGAACGTCACTGAAGGACTATATGGCTTGGCAGTAGATTAGTTGTTAGCAATGCATTAGTGCATTTTTGCAGCTGTGTGTTTGTTATATGAAACCCTGCAGGTGCATGGAGTAACCCTTTTCCAAACAAAACAAGCCAAAGCCGTGATATTTGGTCATTTTAGAACTGCAGAGGGCATTTTAGACACAATACCAAGCCTCTTTTGGCTTATGGCTGTTATGTTTGGTCTAAAACCTACTGTTTTCTGCAGAAATAACAAGAAAATCTGATCAGATTTTTACCAGTACCAGATTGATCACTCGTATTGGTAGGAATAGTAGGTTAGTACAGATAGTGTGCTTGTGCCCCAGTGCTTCATAATTTGAGTGTTCTCCGTGAATCAAAATCATGCTTCCACCGCTTACAAAAAAATTGACGGTAATTCCGTAATTATCCTCTGGTGTCGCCAAACAGCTGTGTTAAATTCTGTGATTAATGAGCAGTCAGAGTTCATGTAATCAAGAGCAAAGTTGGCCATGTTGCTGATTCCTCTGTCACCAGCTGCTGCAGCTAATGAGGAACTATTCTCAGAGCAAAAACAACAGTAACATCCACAAAATGCTGAATAGCCAGCTGTAAACCTCTAATGTCCCTACCTCCTGACTCTCCGTTCTTTCCTCTCCCCGTCTGTCTATCGGTCCCGGCCACAGCGTGGCTCGGCTGACCTTGCTCCGCCTCCGGACTTTTCCCTCCAACTCCGTTTTGAACGTCCAGCGTTGAGGGACTGCTGCAGGTCTTCTGTGGTGACGGGGGAGGACTGTCTTTCACCTGCCCTCCTACTCCGCCACCCTGACGCTCCTTCAGTTTCTTTTGCAGTCGTTCATACGTTTTGCTAGTTCTATCGTCTCTGTGAACGAAGGGTGGGCGTCCATGTTGGGTGTGGGAATCTGCAGAGACTAAACAGAGAAAAAAAACACCTTACAGTTCCTCTGACAGAGAGGCAACAAGGTCAAATTACAGTTAAATGGTTGAAATCAGTTACTATGAGGACATATAAAATAAAATTAGTTACAACCAGAGCAAAATAAGACTTCATATGTTGACTCAGTCCTTGACTAGACAGCTCAGCTGTGCAAATAAAGCACTGAGGACGAATAAGTATAATCTTAATATAGCAATAAAACTTGAGACACTGCTGGCTCAACTCAACACTGCCAACTTACCCTGCTCTGAGTAAATATGAGCTGGGTGGTACTGGGAGATGTACTGCGAGCTCATGTCACCCACCCCCCCAGCCATGCCCGTGTACAGGTGCGGTGGTGGGGGCATCATGGCGGGGTGTGGGATGAAGGCGGGCAGGTGGGCGTGGGGTGGAGGTGGAGGGTGGTGGAGAGGGGAGTGACCCCCAGGGTGGAACTCTGGCTGCTGAGGTAAAACCAGAACCCGGCGCACTCCGTTCTCTTCTATGATCTGAAATAAAAGCACACGGTGGGGTTTTTAAAGCCACTCCACTAACGGTCGGTTAAAGCGGTGCTCTAGTTCTGCAGCTCTGATTGATTCATTCGCTGCTCCTCTGGACGACCCCTTCTAACAGCAAGCGGTCAGCTGCGTTGTGGACTGGCTAAGCTGGTTTTTAGGTCTTTTGCAAGCCTGATTTGTTGATGGAAGGAAGCATAAATAAGCTTTAAAAACCTTTGTGATTCTACAGCCCTTTGTACAAGTTGCTTCACTGTACGTTTGCACCAAGCAAAAAAGGAATAGACTCAGCATATCTCCAATACCATCTTGTAAAAATAAAACAGTGAAAATTATTGAAGAGAAACCAGTCACAGAGCAAAAGATGAAAATATGATGAAATCTTTATCACAACACTATCGCATTAATATATGGTCAATCAATCAACTGTTTCAGCTGTAGTTCTACAAATATTTTGCTTGAAATTCATATATTTGTTCTCCTAAATGTTTAATTGTGCAAGTTTTTCATCAAATACAGGCCAAGTGGAAGAAAAAAGAATAACTGAGAAACAAAATACAGGTGTCAAGCCACTAACAGCAACAATCAGAGCAGACTGTCCACCTGGGTGACCAATCGAGGTGCTTACCTGTGAAACGTATCCAGGAGGCACATAGATTGGAGGCACTGAACCATTTGGGGACACCATGGGAACCTGAGCAGGACCTGTGAAGACATAAGGAAGGATGACTGTCAAACACCATCATTTTCAGGGTGACTGTGGTTAACGTATTGAAAGTACTCAAGCTGTGAACAGGGCAAAAAGTCTGCCCCAGTCTGACTCGACTCACTGAAGTGCTGGCTGCGGCCCAAACTCTCTGAATCTCAATTATTTACACCCCTAGTCTCAAATGCGACATAAACAAAGTCGTACAGTGAACATTTCCAAGCCTTTATTTTTATTCTGGGACTCTACTGGAGTAACTTTTATACCTCCACAAACGCTCTTTTCTGAATGACCCGCATCCGCAAAGCCTATCAGTACATTTAATTAGCCCCACCTACTTTTTTCTGCTCCAATAAAGAGACTGAAGCAAGGTTATTACAATTACCAACTAAAAGTAGGTATGAAAAAATGTTCCCAATAAAAATGACAATTTATAAAAATTGGCTGAAATAAAACTGCAGGAAAATGGGTTATATCAAGAATAAACGGGTTTTACACAATAAGGGATATATCTAAATAAATAAAAGTGCTCAAGCATTTGTAAAACAGACTAAATCGAAATGAAAATCAAATTCCAAATTGAAAGACTGAATACAAATTAAAAAAACAATAGGGTTGTGCAATCAATCAAAGTTAAATTGAAATTGGATCATTTAATTAGGATGATGTTTAAAAAAAGGGTAATTGTCAAATAGAATTTCCTCTCTCGTGTCTCCAAGCCACACCCCTCCAGGCTACCACAGGCTCCTCCTCCTAACTGAGAGCGGTCCCCACAATCTTTGGTCTCCACACACCAGTACAAAAATGCCATTTACCAAGGAGAGCGAGAAGTTTGTGGCTGAAAACAGCAAGATCAAGTTGGTTGTGTAGAATTGGTATGCCTTCGAAGTTTCCGATAAAGACCAACCCATTCCTTGCTACAAACGCAGCTTGAAGGTGGTATCAGTCAAAGACAGCAGCATAACCAATTGATTTCAACACCTCAAACATCATCACACGCCAGAGTGAGAGCAGTGCGTTGCATTGCGGGCTGCATACGAAAACAACATGCCAACATGCCATCTAAAACGCCCCCACCAGCCCAAATCAAAATCAGAAATCAGGTTTTTAGAGGGAAAAAAAATTTGGGATTTTAGCTCCAATAAAAACTAATGACAAATGACAAAACTGTGGACACAGAAGGAGAATTTCCCTTATTTATCCCATGCTTTAATGAAAGTAAAACCAGTGTTCACATTTGAATCTAAATCCAATCAGCACAACAAACAACATCAGTGACAAACATTCCTGCAGGGTGTCTGGTAAATATTACACTCTTCTTCACCTGCTTATTGTGTGTGATAGTGGTGGATCTGGCTGTGCTTGTCTTCACCTCTATAAAGAGGTGGACATGTGGCACATGGACTAGTTGGTAACTTTCAGCCTGGTGCTGTTGTGTATTTTGTGTGTACTCCATGTGCGTGTTGAGAACAGTTACAGACATCTGTGTCAAGCTGACCTTGATTTGTGGCAGAGGGAAGACAAAAATGCAGACAAAGCTGTGGGAGCAGCTGAAGCCTGAACTTTTGCCTCATCAGGAATACTTGTACTTTGACCACATGTAAATAAATACAAATATCCAACAATTTCACTCTTTAAATGTATGACAAAGTGGTGAAAAGTACAGCACTTTTTACTTTATGTTCAACTTCACACTAACCACGAGTTAACACATCATATGCACGCAAACAATGTCATAAACAATGTTGGACATTCACCTGATACTGTCTAAGTTGACCAAAAAAAAGGGACTTTCATTATGTAACAGATAATAAAAGTCATTCTCTGCAATCCTGTGGTACATGACCACCAGGCAGTGTGATAAAACAATCTCCAAACAATAAATCTAAAAATAAGATTGTGATTGACTTTATGTTGAAAACTAGGATAACCAGCAGGCATCTTTACTCTCCAAGAGGTGATTCAGCAAATTGACAGAGTACATATTTGAAAAGGAGAAGTTAGCTAGTAAAACAAATCTGTGCTATGTTTTATATCATGTATTCATTTTATGTTTCTGTTCCTGCTGCAGCCCGAGGCAGAATTTGACAGAAAGATAGGAATGGTTTCTAATTTGTGCTGGATTTTGTCATGGGGTCAGGGGTCACACTAAATAATGACTTTAACCATTAGAACCCATTTAGTTCAGGTTTTTGTGTGTATTTTCAGGCGGTGGACATATTTCCTGTATTTTCTCGTTGTATGTGAAGTAACATGAATGAAAAATACATATACATGCTCATTTCAACCCTGCAAAAACAAGAAAGCGAAATGTGGCCCAAGACTTCTGCACTTTACTGTGTGTGTGTGTGTCA
>JAQQZY010037615.1:0-10993 GCA_030068375.1 Ostorhinchus rueppellii | reverse complement strand
AAACCCACGCAGACACGGGGAGAACATGCAAACTCCACACAGAAAGGTCCCAAGGATCGCCTGGGAATCGAACCCGGTCCTTCTTGCTGTGAGGCACGTGTGCTAACCACTGCACCACCGTGTCGCCCTGAACTAAACCAGCTCTGGTATTTGTATGAAATGAAGAAGACCAAATGAAATGTGCTTTATGTCTTTATTTGACTGCTGTGGTGGCGGTGGTGATGATGTTGACTTCATCTCCGAAGTGATTCTGTCCTATAGTGTCTCTGCCTGCTCCTTCCGTCCTCATACAGCTGTCTTACTTAAATGCTCTGCATCTCCAACATTATAAAAAAAAAAAAAACTCCCATTTGCAAAGAAACGCAGATCAACACACAATATCTACTGGATATGAGAACATGACTACAGTTGGTAATGTTGTAAATGTAAGGACGGATTAGGTTGTGCATGTAGATGATGGATTGTGACATGAAATGGTACCGCTTAAAAAGATAACTGTCTGGAAATGTTGGAACATCTATGGTCTGATAAACATCTCCTATGAATATTTAATTCTCAGCGCAGTAAAGCTGCACCTTCATCCATGGGATTGTTGTCAAAAGAACATTGCATGTTAGTGAAAAAATTTGACTGTGATTTGTTGCCAATTCTGAACAAACTCGTTTGAATGTGTTCTAACACTTTTGTAGTCATTGAAATGTTAACACAACCGTACGTATTTGACCATTTAATTTTGGACATTTTCGGCATTTTTAGGTTGAGCTTCCCTTTCAGTCTTAGAGAAATTGCCTCTCTTCTGAACCCACTTGGTCCTCACTAGGGTCACTTGGAGCCTATCCCAGCTATTTGAGGGCGAAGACAGGGTACACCCTGGACATGTCATCAGTTCATTACAGGGCTGAACATGTAGAAACAGTCACTTTGGCACCTATAGGCAATTTTAGATTAACCCATTAACCTATCAGTGCTTGTCTTCCTGTGAGGCTGTAGTGCTATCCACTGCACCACCACGTTGCCCACAAATATATATATATTTTTTCATATAAATTTCAATTGTAGAGTTGTCTGAAGACACCACTAAGGGACACTTTACACGGAAATGCTCCGAGCTGAAAAATGCAAAATATTTTATCGGTTGTCCATATCATTTAGATGGTAACATTGTTTTCGGGGGTTGAAAACGCAAAAAAAATGAAACCACCCTTCAGAGTGGAAGTCTTAAAAAAGCTCCACCCTCGCATCACCATGTAAAGGATGAAAGCGCAAAACTGAATTTCATGCATCTGTGACAGCTAAAAAACCCTTGTATTGACAATAAAAAAATCATACGGTATGCTGTATGGGACTGCCAGTAAGCTTCATGAACAAAAACATAGACCTACCAGGAGTAGATCTCTCCTCTTCTAGACTGCTGGGGTCTGTTTCTCAACACCGCCAACAGATTCTTCTGCACCGCTCTTGCTCTCGTTAGTAATGGCACTCAAATGAGACAGGGACTATCGGCCATTGTCGTTCACGTCAGATTTCTTCTTTGTCATGTTATATTGCAGCTCAGTGGTTGTTATGTTTACTGTATGTCACACGCTAGGCCTGAACAGGTAGAAGAGAAGTTAAAAAAAATTCTAAGCAGGTACTCTTGGGAGTGTTGCCACCTAGCCATCTGGCGTGTATACTGCATCAATTTCACACACTTATGTTTCACCCAGAAATGCTCGTCTAAATGGGGAATTAAAAGTGAGAATGAAACGCCACTTTTGCATTTTTGGTTGAGATGGTTTTCATGTAAATGTAGCCTAAGTAACCATAGAGCCTAAGTGTGATTCTGCATGATAAAATATGTGAGAAGACTGAAGAAAGTTTTCAAACAGGGAGTGGCAACTTTAGCTGTTTTCAAACACAATACAGTAAAATACATTTTAAAAAATATATATTTCTAATTGTATGTATAATATCTCCAACTTTGTTGCATGTTTTTCATCTGAGTTAAGTGATTTTTTTTTGGCCTCTACTTCCATAAGTTTTACACTTATGGCAGATAAAGTTGAAGGCTCGTATGCATGCATTAGGCTTGGATGCTGAAAGGATGAACTAAAAAGTCCAGAGCAGAGAAAGGAAATACTGCCTTGAATGGGGGAATTTGTATCGTATATTATAAATGTTGTAGTGGGGCAAGAGGGATCTTTAGTTAGTTGTAATCTTCACCTTTACCACCAGATGTCACTAAAGGTTGCACACTGAATCTTTAAAGTATACTGTTTTAGTCATAGGGTGCATTACCATCAATGTTTTTAATGTGCATTGTGACATTTCACTTTGGAGAATATTTATAGAAAATGGTTCTTTTGCAGGAGGTTTTTGGCAGCTTTCAAAATGGAGGATATAACACTTTTTTTTAAATAAATACTGACAAATGAAGCATTGTTTTTTGCCGTCTACTGCAACCTTCCAGATAATTAACTTAATACACTAATACACATGTTCGGTACAACAACTCGTGGTGAGACCAAATGATTCCTCCGCCTCATCCATGAAAAAGATATTGCAGCCATTTTAGACAGAAAACAACATAGTACTCTACTTGTGCTTTTTTCTTGGTTCAACTGGACTGGTTTAGCTCTTTTGAAAATGTTGAGAACTGAAGAAGTCTCTTGGATGAGAGATGAAATATTTTTAAAAGAGCTAAACCAGTCCAGTTGAACCAAGAAGAACCACCAA
The DNA here is from genome assembly GCA_030068375.1 of Ostorhinchus rueppellii. Lineage (NCBI taxonomy): Eukaryota > Metazoa > Chordata > Actinopteri > Kurtiformes > Apogonidae > Ostorhinchus > Ostorhinchus rueppellii. The sequence continues at coordinate 8,278 of JAQQZY010037615.1, read as the reverse complement.
GAACGATTACCTGGGCAAATGTAAACCCCTACACCTACACAGACTTTGGCTTTGTTTATTAAAGCCAGGTGTAATATAACCTACAGCACCACCTGCTGGCAACACAATGCATCGTAGATATTTCAGTCCAAGTCCACATCAAAATCACATGATATTTTATGAAAAATCAGCCATAGTTTCTCCCAAAAAACAACACTGTTCTCTCTCCTGCTGGCCCTTCATTCTAATCATTGAAGTGAAGAGAAGTTCATCTCTGTCCCTGCTGGGTTTTTTTCCCTTTCCATCTGCCTCTCCCGTTCTTGACTGACTGCTGGGACAAACCCATCCATGCCTGGCTGGTCCTCTTCCTCAGCATCTCTGTGTTGAATAAAACATGCACCCCACATGCTACTGCTCTTCGCTACTTGCAAATCACAGCCACCTCGCCTCCTTCACGCCTCTCGCATCCCTCCCTCTTCGTCATTCTCTCTATTCACTCTCCTCCCCTTTACCTCAGCAGAAGCATTTCAGTCTATTTCCTCCCTCTGGTTTCCCTTCCTGCTCCTCCTCCCTTTGAGTTTCCCTCCCTTCTCGTCTCTCGCTCCTTCTCTTCCCACTTCACCCTCCCTCTTCCAACTAATAGTGCTCATTCTCCCAGGTGATCGGCATTGAATTAACCCCCCCCTACTCCTCTTCAAGATCTGTGAGTGGTTGACTACAACTGAGCGCACTCCCAAAGCCCTCCAGGCAACACCCCCCTCCTCTCTCCGGTCTGTACAGTAAGAAGCTGGAGAAGAAGATGAAGAAGAACTGTGGAAGACCTCACTATTTGCTTTGCTTTTATACCGCTCATTAGTACATAGAGGATGAAGACAAGAGACAAAGAAAGGAGGAAAGACAACAAAAGAAAGGTAGAATAAGAAGAGGGGAGGATAGGTATATTATCCTTAAAAGCATTTTCATCCACACCTCGGATGATGACACCCACAGGGCGAGGCATGCCATGACAGTAGCAGCCCTCCAGATGGCCCTTCCATCTATGTATTAGCAGCACATGGAGCTCTGCTTCTTTTGGGAATACATCGATGGACGATTCCAGCAATATTCGCATCCTCAGCCCAGAGCAAGGTAAGAATAAGCCAGTGGTCCTCAGACACTGATACATGCTCCACTTGCATGCAGCTTTGGGGAAGTAGGCCAGCTCAGGATGAGGAGCTCCTCGTTTTCACCAATGTGAAAAGAGGAGGCGTGACGAGAGAGTAGTTTCTACTTGCTTTAACCTCTTCCTCATCCCTTAGAAAGCAGAATTCAGCTCGTCAGTTTTAACTCAGCTCTGTGTGAGTGGGTTTTTTTCTTTTAATGACTTCATCTCATCAGTTTTTGGAACACCTGCTTTCAGTCAGCTCGGGAAAGACCCACTTTCCTGGCTTTGTTACTTGCTGGACATTTTTGGATGGACATATACTTTCATCTGTGGTGCTACTGGTTGATAAATGTTTCAAAGTGACTCCTGGTCATTCTCTCTTTTTTTTTTTCTTCCTGAAGCTGACTTGTCTTTTTGTTTCTTTTCATTGCGTAAGGTTTACTCCATTAAGTATCACTAACAAACAGGGTGCTACTACAAGCCCAGCCTTATGTTAAAGGTAAACACCTGGGAGGAAGTACATTAACAAGCACAGGGAAAATGAAGAAAAAAAACAGGAATATTCAGTCATCTATCTTTGACAACTCCCCATCAGGGCTACAGGACTACTCCTTCTCCTCCCCATCCTCCTCCTTTCCACTCCTCTCCCTCCCAGCATTTCCCCAAGCCCCAGTAACCATAGAGCGAGTCATTAGTGGTGGATCACCTCGGCTCACCGGAGCAGAGCAGCCAAAGAGGCAGCGCCGAGCGCCATAATCAGACTTTCACAAAGCTGCACAATGGTTCTCTAATGCTTTCACCGCTGCTCTGTGCCACAGTGTGCAGGCTTGCACCGATGTTGGTTTCCCCCTGAGCTTACTTTAACACATATGAAAATTGCTTAGGGTTATGCTTTCCAAAGCCAACAATGACCTGACCCCCCTCTGATGTAACTAATGGATGCATTTTATTTCATTAATCATTGTAGAATCGATTGGTATTTTACTGAATTCTGTGTTCTTTTAGTGGTGATGCTGATGCAGTAGTAAAATTTATCAAATTAAACCATTCATCTGTCCGTTAACCTATGATGCTCTGGTTCTTTTTTTTTTTTTTTTTTTTTTAACTGATGGCATAACCAACAATAAAGCTCAAATAAGTTATTGTAAACACATGACCTGTAAATAAAAGCCAATTCTCATGTTTAGCAAACATCACTCAAACTGCAGCTAGAAGCGCATTTACCTACAGGGGCTGTTGAGTCAATAGAAACAAAAGCCATCTTAAACTGTAATACACAAAGACCTTAGGTGCAAGCTTCAACACCTAAAATCACTCTAAAGGTACAAATATGTCAGCATGTCACTTGCAGACCTGAAATAAGGATTTTCCTAGTCTGAGGTTTTGATGACAGTTTGATTAATAGTTGAGTCAGTTTTGAAGCTTCTGATTATTGAATACACAGAATTTCTATTCTTGATAAATTGTAATAAGTCTGAATTGAACCCAGACGCAGAGCCGCAAAATAGCCAATAGGTTTCAAGTCTTTCTTTCAAGGGGGGGGGCAGAGCAGAGTTGAGGGTTGTGGTCGATCCTGGTCCGTTACCGTGTGTTCTGTTGGGCTTGGGCTGAGGACTTGGTCAAGGGACTGAAGATGAGTCGGGCACTGGGCTGAGGTGAATCGTAGAGGCTGGACTAGAGGCTTGGTCGCTGGATCGAAGATGGGTCGGCACTGGGGCAGGCTGGTTCTTGGAGGCTTGGCTTGAGACTGGGTCGAGGAACAGAAGGCTGGTTAAGTACCAGGGCAGAGGCTGCATGTCAAGGTCAACAGAAGGCAGTGGGTGTTACCAGGGAACAGACAGAACTCTTAGTCAGGCAGAAGCGGATCAGAACAGGAGACGAGGATCGGAAACCAAGAGCAGAACAGAGTCGAACACCAAAAAGCCAAAACAGGAATGAACATCAGAAAATGTGCAGCTCAGCAACAATCTAGCAAAGAACAAGGAGGAGAGCAAGAGTATATATAGAGGGGGAGGGAATGAAGAACAGGCGTGAGTGCAGGTGAGTGGAGTCAGGTAATTAGGTCAGAGTAATTAGGTCAGAGTTCAGGGCAGGACAGAAAAGGGAGAAGCGGAGACCAGACTAAAAGGAGCAAAAGGTAGGAAAGAGTACAGATATGACACAAATAGCTCTTTTGTAGTTATGATTACTTTGTTAAACCAACAAGACTGTTAAAGAATTCTGCTACTCAAAGGTTTCATGAACTTCACCACTACTAATCATAGTACCCATCGTGTAAGCATGATGTAGCTACATTAAATGATGTTAGTATTACTTATAGGCACGGGCGTAATTTGGGGGGGGGGGCACGGGGGACATGTCCCCCCACTTTTTAAAAAGGCAGTGTCGGTCCCCCGCAGTCTTTCCTGTCCAAAAACAATGCTACGCTATATTAAATGGAGACAGGCCAAAGCACTAGGACCCAGTAGAAAACGGTCGCTCTCGCTGAAGGCTTTTTCCGGTGAGACCACCACCATTCCCAAGCTCTTCGATTGGCCCTGCTGTTTCTTGCTAGTAATGTGTGATTGGCTGGCCCTGCTGTCACTCCATCTGGTTAGAAACAGCGCCAGGACTTGCTCTCTGGTGAAAAGAAAAGAAAGAAAAAAGAAAGGTGTCGATCATCATTGCTGGAGTCCGTCTTTACGCAATCTTCTACAGTAAGTTCTTGACATGTTGTTTGTTCTGTCATGTCAGGTAGAATGATTTAAATATCAGAGGTTTCATTTACATGTGTGTCTGTGTGCACGTGTGTTTGTGTGTTAATTCGTAATTATACCCAACCAGGTGGGAGGATGTAAAAAAAGAAAAAGAAAAATGGACATACACTTTGACTTCTAAAGAAGTCTCTTAAGTTACACAATACACTCCGGCCTTCTGGAACTCCTAATTCATCAGAAACTCACCTCCTTCAAAAACCAACTCAAAACCCACCATTTCAAACTGGCCTACAACACCTGACCCCCACACAACTGACATCTCGGACACCTTTCACTTATAATTATTATGATTAGTCTACTTGTAATAATATTAATATTACTTTTATTTTTTAAAATTATTTTATAACTTTATGATAAACTTATGTTTTGCAATTTATATTGTCATTATATGTAATTGTTTGATTCTTGTAAATTTTTCATTTATTATTTTAATCTATTATTCGTGTGTTGAAAGGCAGCAGCTGTTTAAAAAACACCAGCAATGAAAGTTGGTGGGAAAAAATACAATAAAATCTGTAACAATAAACTCTATAAGACTATAACCATACCACCAAAATCAAGGATAGTTGCCTTCTAAATAGTCCCACTGTTCATACGTCATGCATCAATATATTTTTATCAGGTGACAAATAGAGATGTAGAAGGAGATACAGGAGAAGAGGCTGAAGGAGATGGAGGAGGAGAGACTGAAGGGAGGTAGAGCAGTAGAGGCTGGAGGAGATAGAAAAGGAGAGGCTGTAGGCTCGCAGGTGAAGTTGAAAGAATAGTTAGTCATGAGATTGATCATTGTGATGGAAAAAACAAAATAATAAAAGTAAATATAGCTAATTATTTTGTACATTTTTATATTAAGGCTGGCGCACTAAAAGATCTAATCATGTATAAATGTATTACACACGTGACCAAATGTACATTGTGGTAATAAATAGTACTAGCAGCAGTGAGTTCCTGCCTTAATTCAGGAACTCACAGTAGCGCGGAATGACAAACACTTGGTTATTTGACACCTTTGTATGTCAACCCCTCTTGGCTGTGGTAGTACACGTATGTTGAACTTCGTATTGCCCCCCCGTCCTTGCTTATAGGTCATGTTTAACATATCATTTCCTGGTTAGCAAGAAGTGGAGGTTTCAACAGGTTAGCTTTACATATAACCTCATAAACATACAATGGTTTATGGACAAACTAGTAGTCCACAAAGCCCTGTACCATTTTTTCATATAGTGCATAGCTAAAACAACTGTAACAACTGTGATACTCCAATGGGCGTATATGGTAACACTGTTTACAGCTTGATGTGTGAATCTCATCAACAGTTATTTGGCCATTTTTGAGGTACCACACAATGATTTTCTGACAACGCAACATCTTTAGGTGCAATAACATCACAGGCATGGGGTTTTGGAAGGTACACTAAGGTCTGTTCTGTTTGCATGGAATCCTATGGGAGTTGCTTCACTTAGGCTACGTTCAGACTGCAGCCAAATGTGGCCCAAATCCGACTTTTTGCCGCTATTTGACCTGTATCTGACCTTTTAAAGACAGTCTGAACAGCACATATCCGATTTTTTTAAAATCCGACCTAGGCCACTTTTATATGTGGTACTAAATCCAATACGTATCGGATATTTCTCAATGCGATCAGTCTGAATACCCGGCTCGCATTTGTCCGACCTTTACATCATTGAAATAGCCGGAGATGAATGTCTTATCATGAGAGTGTTACGGAGAAGTGGTTACAAATATATTTAAATGTTTTTCTTGTCATTGAAAAATTCTGAACAAAGTCTGTGTAAGTGAAGCGGCTCGCTTCACTATCCCACCACTCCCGACTACGACTCCACATTCAAATACTCCGTTGTACAAACGTAGCAGCCACAGCAAAAAACCTGGCTCTGCTCTTTTTTAATCTTCAACTTAAAATTATTTGACTGGTGCTGACTTCAGTTTTAGTCAAACTTTAGCAGTGCCGCACACACACAGATACCAGATACCTCCATAATTACTTCCGTAAACACAGTGAGCGCTGCATGGTCCCGCATGACATCAGGACCTCTTCTGCGCACTTCAGGGTCGCATTCAGTTCATACTCAAAACTGATAGAAGTCACATTTAATTTGTAATATGAACGAGCATAGAAAAAAATCGGATTTCACAAAAAAAATCCGAATTGTGCATTAAGACCTGCTGTGTGAATGGAGCCTTAATGAGCAAATATTTCGTAAAAACTGTTGACTTTTAAAATTGTTTTTGACCTTCATATTGTCAAAACCAAAGGAAATATTACCAAACTCTCCTACCATGTCAGTAATCTCTCCCATCAGGGCTAGCAAATCTTCTCTGCTCATCCACCAATACCAAGTCATAAATCCAAAGACAACATTCTCCAAGATCTTTTAACTGATACAATTGGCTCACAGTGGTACACATGATGGAAGCTAGTGATGCTGCGATCATGTTTTTTCCGATACGATATGGCAGGCAGCATCTCAATCCGATAACGATCCGATATAAATCAACGATATGATATGCACTTATTTTAGGTATCTGCATACTGTCTGCTTTTTGGCAGGCACCAAACTTTTATATCTTGACCATTTATTTCTGATTTTGTAGTCTACAGTGTAACAAAAAAGATTGATGAATAGATATGACCCAAACAGAGAACATAACCTCCCTAGAATAAGTAAAAAAAAAAAAAAGTTCCACAACAGAAGGTAGGTTATGAAAACTACATTCCCATTTATTAAACAACCTTTCCAGCTGCATTAAATAAAATACAAAATAAATTAAAAGACCTCGGCTTGTGTAACAGGTTGTCAGTGCATATAAAATAATAAAGTGCCTTCTTGTCTTGTTAAGTAACAAATAATAATAAAAACAGATTCACAGCCTTTACATAGTTACTTGACAAATCACATTTCTCTTTTTTCTGCTGAAGAGCTAAGTTTGTGCTGCTGCTCTGTGAGCTTAAGAACTGAGGGAATGAATAACACAATGCATAATACACATACACAGAATATTGTCCAACTGTTCAAAGTAAAGGGCAGTAAATGCTTAAATCCGACATTTGTGACCACCGACAGTGGTTGATCATCTAGAATGATACATTGTGCACCATACTCCGTTATAGTTTTGGCCTTCTTGCTATCTCTTTGGTATGTTTCATGCCTTTCCAAGGTCTTTTCTAATGTTTGTTGTTGTGCTGCTTGTTGTCGCTTTCTACCTTTTTGCACTGCTTTTACATATTCCTCGTGTATCTCTTTGTGCTGACGAGCAAGATGATTAGCGAGGTTGGTAGTGTTGTACTGTCCAGAGACTTTTCCACCACGTGGAATGTCTTTTTTGCACATCTTGCACTGTGCCGTTGGGTCAGATAGTTTTTCTAACCCAAAAAACTCCCACACCACGGACATGTTTCCTTCTTTTTGACTACTCTCTACCTGTTTGCCTCCTATCCAATAGCCAACCCCGTTGTAATCACGTGGCCTCTACATGCCAGATTCAATGTGCCATTAGGAGGAAGGCAGTAGTGGAGCACGGAACCTGGAATGGAGTGCTTTTATCGGCGTGTTAGATCGGTGATATTGCATCTGATTCCGATTTGATCTGATCTCCGTGTTTTTGCTAATATCGGCTCCAATCTCCGATCGTCATATCGGATCGTGGGATCACGAATTGAAAGTTTAGCTAGTTAGTATCAGGTTAGTGGTTTATATTGCATGCATATTTGAAAAATATTGTTTTGTTGTAGGGTGTCACAACCAATTCCCCAACAACAAATGCAAATAAATAATGGGATTACATTTTACTCTACCAATTATATGCTCTTTTTTTCCCTTGGTGGTCAAACTGAGATTCTTTTCAGCCTTTTAGGCTATATTCTAAATTACACAGTAAGAGAAGAGAGTGAGAGTAACCTTACACAAATGGGCTGTTGGGATAATAACATAACTGAGAACAGCATTTAGTGGATTCTTACCGTAGCTGTTCAAAAGGGATTGCAGAGGAAGCATGAAAAACTACACAATTTGTGCTTCAAAACGCAAGTGTTATAGTACACAGACAGATACAGATAGGCTAATGTGTATGGGTTTTGCTAAGTTTGATGTTTTGTTAACATTTAGTCCATAAGATAGTTGATTTGCCTGACTGTGTAGTTAGTGTTTGGCTTGAAGATGTAAAAGTCCAGTAACCACACACGTGGAACTTCCACCTCTGCATTTAACAGCACACCGCTCTCCTCATTTAAAGGACCAGTGAGCAATACTTGTCTGGACCACTGCACCTGTTTTTAAGCTTTTCTCATTGTTACGTATAGGGCAGGGGTTCTCAACCCTGGTCCTCAAGGTCCGCTATCCTGCATGTTTTAGATGTTTCCCTCTTCCAACACACCTGA
>JAQQZY010037606.1:0-10993 GCA_030068375.1 Ostorhinchus rueppellii | reverse complement strand
CACACACACACACACACACACACACACACACACACACACACACACACACACACACTTGTAAATAGTTCTCTGGTTGCTCTCATCTTTGTTTTGATTAATGTTTTGTGCTGTGACCATGAACTTATATGTCTTGAAGTTCATGACTATGTCCGATGCCTGGTCTTGTATTTCCTTGGTTCTTGTTTTTTGTTTTTATTTTGTCTGTTTTTGTTTGTGTAAATGTTATCATTGTTGTAATAATTTAAGAAAAAAAAGAAAATAGATGGACTGACTGGCATCGGCATCTGTGGCAGTCCAACACCTGACTGTAGAACCAGCAAACGTAATCATCTTTGTTCACAAAATTGGATTAACACTCCATTTCGTCTTCAACTCTGTCCATGGCAGGTGAAAATGAGTGACACCTGACATTAAATTGTGACTTCTGATCAGCATTTTTAGGCCACTTTTCTTTGTAATTCAGTTTAAGGAAGTGAAATATCCACCGCCTTAAAACCTGTACCATCTGGTATCATGTGAGCGTAAAAATAGCATGCCAATGGTTATTTTAATAGCATTGATGGTTTGTAAGGTTCATAAAGAGAGGAAGGGGGACTTTTTCTGTCACCAAGCTGAACTGAAAGAACAGACAGTGAATGGAAAATGCAAAACTGAAAGTCAGAGCAGAAGAAGAATTTACAAAATAACAAAAACAACCAACATGGTACAATGTGACAGAGACCTTGTGATTGATCATACAATGAAAGTGAAGCTTTGCTGCATTGTTGAGCGCCTTCAGATCATGTCCGGGAATATGTCTGTAAAGGACCGGCAGTATCAATATCACCGCCTTTATCTGGAGCTGCTCCTCTCTTCACTCTGTCTTTGTGTCACTGGTATTGTGAGGCCTCAGCTGAACCCTCCTCGTCGCACTGCCAGTATATTCTCAGTATCAATGCAGCTGAGATGAGGAGAGCTGAGGAAGAAGCCAATAGACTTGGACCGAAGCCAAAGCCAGAGTGGGTTTTACTCCGGCTAAAGTTACGCACCGTTCACTATGACTGGCTCCTCCACCTCAATGTGGCTGGAAGCAGAAACCAAGAGTGGGACCATTACCTCGGGCACTGCAGAGTCACGATGGCTAAAGGTTGGCCTGTTTCTGCCTCAGCTCAGCCGCACACGTTTAGTCTCACTCACACATAAGCTGACTGGTGTGATTCTAACATTTTAACCTCTTTGTTTCTCTTCCGTTTATTACTTACAAGGAGGTCTTGGATCACTCCCGTCTGCCTGTCAACAGGATTACATGAAAACTACTGCACTGATTATTGTAGAAACAACTGACAAGAACAAAGAAAACATCAGACATCATTTGTGGTTTGTGATCTTATGATATAGTTGTATGAGAAGAAGAGTGGACCACTGGTTGCGGTGTAGTTCTGAGCTCTCTGGGTGCACTTCGATTTTGTATAAAATTTTCAGAAAATGCGTATTTTCTTTCCCCCCTGATTTTAGGGAAGTATTTAACCAAACATGATCGCTCTTTTAGGGGTCAAAAAATAGCCAGATGTGGTCATAATCTCTCCAAACTTCGTGATCTTCACTAAAGTTTAAAACGGAGTTAAAACATGAGTTGGAGTTTACATGTTCTTTTTCTGTTCATCACATGGTTAAAGAAAACAAATACAAGGACAGGCCAAATAGAATCAGTCTTAGTTTTTTATTGTCCTTTCTTTATTCCCTTACATCCTTCCTCCTACTCATTACTTCTTATTAATTCCCTGCTCTGTCTCCATCCCTAACTTATTCTGTCTCTCACGCCATCCCTGTCCTGTCCCTGTGTCGGTCTATAGATAGGCTAACGGGCGCTAGATGAGAGTTGGGCTTTGGAGAAAGCAGATTAGCGCTTATTGTCACTGGTAGAAAATGAGCCAAAGGGCCTGCTAAAAATAGGCAGACTACTCCACCCCACTACTCAGAGCTCGGCAGGAGATCAGGCCCGGGAGTACAACTTTAAGGCCAGGGTCAGTGTGTTACTATGGTGACATGGTTATGGCAGTATGTGTGTGTGTGTTGGGGTGACGATGTATATATGCGTGTGTGTGTGTGTCTGTGCCCCCACCTCCCTGTTCTCCAGGTCATGCGTCTACCCAGCAGCAGCAGCAGCAGCAGCAGCAGCAGCAGTCTCCCAGCCCCTACAGAGAGAGAGTATGTTGGGTAACAGCAGTCTGGAGTTCCCCTGGCCTTGCTCCAGACCTTCTCTCCCTTTCCACCCTCCTCTCTCCCACAGTCCCCCCTGCTTTCCCCTCTTACCCACCCACTTCCCCTTCTCCACTCTGGCTCTTTCACTTAGGAGTGATATAGGTTTGTGTGTGTGTGTGTGTGTGTGTGTGTGTGCATGTGCGGACATGGTTGACTATTTTCAACAACCCATACGCCATAACTGCCGGCTTATTTGCCTTGTTCACAGCCCACCCCACCCTCCCCGTTTTGACGTTTTGAGTATTTTCAGCACCACCCTTATTCTAAACACATGTCGCTGACCATCTTTCCATTAACCCCTCTGAGCTTTTAAATAATTACTAGAACTGATCTGGAGTCAGTATCTGCTAGTTCAGCAAATTGGCACATGTGCTCTGAGTCATTTTCTCTTATTCCCCCTTCTCAAAGTGAGAAATGTAGACTACTTTCAAAACAATTTTAGCCTATTTGTGGCTCTAGCCAAACCCAGTCAGAATATCATCATCAGCCCAAACGTCATCATCATAGCAACAAACATTGAGTAATATGTGATAAAACAGTTGGTGATTTCAGTTCAGTTTTATCTCAAGGGTACTGTCACAAACCTCTTCAAAGAGCAACTTGAACGTCTTCTCATCCTGAAAGCGTCTACTGCATTTTTCTTGTTCATACTATGGAAGTTTAATAGAAGCTTTACTAAACACATCTGCAGTCATTATTATGTTTCATTAGTCTTTTTGTGGTTTTTCCTTCTGACATTTTGACTAGAACCTTAAAGACTCTCACTAACAGACCCCAAATATAGATATAAGTCAGAGAGGGAATTACAACAGATATTGAGAAAAGTAGGCGGATGAATACGAAAGCTTGTCAACAAGCTGACACAATTACTGAAAGGGCCTGTTTTAGCATGTTTACCTGCACCCACTTCATTCAGTGTTTAGCTTCCATGACAGAGGAACAAGCTGCTGCATGCTTTTACCACAAAAGCTCACAACAGTGACTTGCCCTGCCTTGCACCCTGCGCTGACAAAGCACAGCGTCATAGTTTCCGAAACCTCTCTTTTGCATTTTGCATCATCTTGTATACGAAAAAAAAAAAAAATTGTATCGCTGAACTGTGAACTTCCAGGTCATATACATGGGTTCATACTGTAGGTCTCTGTCTATACTCTACATTACTGAGAACAGAACATATGGAAAACAATACAAACCGTTCCTTTTTGATATTTACTCTGCTTTTTATGAAGAGAAGACTAAGAGAAGTGTTATATACTTCACATTTATCTCCAAATTCCACAAGTATCAGTATTAAAAAAAAAAGAAGACAGTACTATAGAATAGAATAATAAATGTGTACTATAAGACTAAGCGGTGAATATCATGTAAGCAAATGCCACAGACTCCTCCAGCAACTGCAGATGTAAGCACAGTCTAGCCCAAAAATATTTATATGCCTGTAATTAAAATAACCCCAAAATAAAAAAAATAAAAAAATACCGAGTCAAATCAGTCATCTGACACTCAAGACAGAGAACTATGTGTTTGTAGCCACTCTGATTAAGTAGATGAGTGACTTAAATTAGATCAGTTTATTTGTCTGGCTGTTCTTAAACAAGACCACAGAGTCTGGGATGTCTGAGCCACAGCCACTGAATGAGAACGAAACACAGACAGCTTCCTCTTTCCACCCATGAGCCGCGCTCCCCTCGATCTATCTTTCTTCTTCTTTTCACTCTATCGTTTTCTGTGACTTGGCCCTGTGATATCACGGAGCACAGGATGTGATGTCACTTCCTGTTTGGTTTTCAGTCAGGCTGCCAGAAACGACAGAAGTAGCAGCTTGATGACAGCTGCGAGTGGAGCTGGAAACATGCAAATAAACAGGGTCAAAGGTTACAGCTCGCTGATTGTAAGTGTTTGTAAGTCTTTGCAGCTGCTTTTTAAAGTTACATTAGAGTCAGTGAACATTTTTTCTTTGTTGTTTGGTATGTAGCCCAACTTGATGGCTTGATGGTTTGTTAGTGCAGAGCTCCTATGCAGCTGTCTCCAAATCAACTTTTCCTCACAATACAGGTGCATAACTAAGTGCATATTGTACAGTGATATTTTTACATAACACAACAAGTATGGCCACAGAGTAGGAGGACAATACTCTGTACTTATTTACTGTATATATCTATATCTATATCCTGTATTATCTCTCCTACCAAAAAGAGCAGCAGTAAGAAAACTCCAACTCCTTTTCCTCATCATCTGTCGGTAGTTGAGAGTCTCCTGGTGACAGACAGGCAGGCGCTGTGACACCCAGCCCTGGTAATAGAAGGCAATTATAAGCCCTGGCGAGAGCTGTGGCAATGGGGAAAACTTTTATACAGCCCCCCTCCTGGGGCGCTGACATGCAGACACACTGAAATTAATTGCTACAAAACATCAGACGAGCTTGACGCACACATGCGCATAGTCAAACTCCTGGAAAGGAAAAGAATGAAACAATACACATCATGCGACATTGCATTGATGCTCGTGAGGAGGAAAAAGAAGAAGAAAGAAAAGGCAGCAAAGAGAAGCAGCAAAAAACAAGTAGATCCCTTCCAACAAATCATGTTTTCATCTAAATAAAGAAGCCAAAGACAATAGACTCGGGTACCTTGGAGACCAGGAGGACTATTTCTCCATGGCAACCAGTGTGGTGTGTGACAATGCCGCAGTGCGAGGGTTTGAACTGCTAAAGCTGTCTGGGAATGCAGAGATAGATGGGGGAGAGAGACTCAGAGAGTAAGACCCATAGAGGGCTGTGTGCTCGTAATGAGAACACACACTGTCACAATCCCAATGTGAGAAAAATGGAAGTTCATGACTTTCCAACTCACGTTATTCTTTTCTTTGACTCTTTAAGTCAATACAGAGAGAAATTCAGTTCCTAACTAAATTATGACACTCAGCCTGTTTATGTTTCCAACAGTGCATATCCAAATATTCTCATACGTAAACATTTCTCTTGTGTTGCTATGGAGTTGTTCCCCTGTTTGGCTGTTAGAAAAAGCAGCACCATGTGGCCTTCATAGGAGATTTATTTTAATTGTGTGGTGTATTGTGGCCAAGAGAATGTCAGGCTATATGCTGGGTGTGTGCTGTCAGCACACTTGTGGATACATGTACTGTACTCCCATCAGCCTTTGGACATGTCCATGTGTGTAAGTGGGTGTTCAATACACCACGTGCATAGTGTGTTTGGATAGCAAGACAAACACAAATAAGGGAACACGTCGGTGTGTGGCAATGTGGCAGCATGTTTGTGTGGCTCTGCTGAAAAGGAGATAATAAAGGTGTTATGAAGTTTATTATTTTATTGTTTTTACTCTTATTAGTGGGTAAAAAGAAGGAGAAATGTTGCCTTTTAATTTTGAGTTCACACCGGGTCGACTGGCTATTTTTCACAAACTGTACACTTCTGCAAGTCTCATCTTCCTTGTCAGCATCACCCAACACCTATCAACATGCAACCTCCTTTGTGTGTCTTTATTTTTATTTGCAGTGCGCTTTATAGAAATTCATTACACTGTCTGCCGCCAGCGTAGGCAGAAAAATATCCCCTCGGCTCAGCTGAACTCTCACCCTCCTTTAATGTAAACACTGCTCACCAGTCACGTTTCCCCCATTAAGGTAAATGCCTGCATTATGTATGAATCCAGTCTTCTTAATCCAGTTCCACCATTAACCTGCACACCCAGCTATTTCTATGCCTCCACATGAAAAAAGAGACAGCTCTATCTTAATTTATCACACATTATCTAATTTTAAGTCGTTAAAGCAAATTAAATTACTTTTAATCACTTCTCACTTTAAATGCACTATCTTGTAGCTACAGCAGACTGTATAAAATCTCCCGGTCAACTTTTAGTGGAAAGGTTCCTGTCAGAGAAACCAAATGACCCAGAGTGACATCAGGCCCTGGAGCCTCCACTGCTGAAAAAACCATTGTCCCATAAGCCAAACGCTTCTGACAGTTATTCATTTATTTGTTCTTCCTTACTTCCTTTGCTTGTTTTTTTCCTTTTCTTTATTCTTGGAAGCACAACACAACGGGTGTTGCAGGTAGTGTTGTTTGTCGTCTTGTCTGTCTGTCTGCCTCGTCAGCCATCATGCCTGTTGACATACGGCACTCAGAGTTAAATGATTATTGTATGATTGTAAAGGCTTCCAGGGCTTTCTGATGGAGAGCTGTCTCCTCAGCCCTGTAGGCTATCCCACATCGGCAGTCTCCAGCTGAGGTTGTTGGGGAGGGTTTGGAGGATTGTGGAGGTGATGAGGGGAGGGAGAGGGGCTTTACCTGAATCAACCTGTCGTACCTGCCCTCAGGCCCACCTGTCAACAACCCTGCAAGAGTTGCTTTCTCTTTCTATCTCTGTGTCTGTCTCAGTCACTTTCTGAATCTAGCTTTCCATCACTTCCTCTGCATCTGTATCTCTCGTACCCATTTATCTCTGCTCCTTCACTTTACTTCAGCTCAAACACTACAAAACAAATAACTCTCACCTGAGTAGATGTGCCTCTGTGACTGTCATTTTCACTTCACAGCAAGTTATTGGGAACAGCTTTGGCCACCGGACCCAAGGAGGCTATTTGTCTTGGCAACTTCAGATCTGACTCAAAACTCAAATAAACCCTGGAGAACAACTTAAAGATTTGTGTGTGTATGTGTGTGTGTGTGTGTGTGTGTGTGTGTGTGTGTGTGTGTGTGTGTATTTGTATGTGTGGTGGGCGGGCATATGCCTTAGCTGTTTGTATAACACCAGTTTTTAGACAGGTCATCCTTTGACAGACGGGGCGAGTTCAGGGTAAGTTTACCAAATTTTCAGTAGCTTGAGCTTTGTGTTTATAGCTCTTGGTTCTAAGAGGAAAAGATAAAAACCAAACTATCCCCACTTTCTTGCCTTTCTCTCAATAAACGTCAAGGGCCAGGGAATGAGCAAGGGTGATGGCGTGACTGTCTGATGCAATAATAAACCCACGCTACATTAAGCTGCTCTTCCACATAAACAGATGTGGACTGGCAGGGCTCCACATGTCTGTGGACTAAAGCAAACTTTCAACTCCTTGCAAAAATCAGAAGACTGTTGTAGAGTAAAAACAGGTCTCTGACTGTGGATGTTTTCTGTCTGCTCAGAGTACGTATGTACATGAGTCACACCCAAACGTATTTGCTAAAGACAACAAACCAGTTGCTGCTCAGTCTGGACGCTGAAGCCGCATCTTTCTGCCTCCCTGGCTTCTCGTCTCTTCCTGTCTCGTTCTCTGCCCAAATTAAGATGTCAGCAGTGTGAAGCACAGTGGGTTACAGTCAGCTCAACCAGCCAATAAGAAGCACTGTCTTGGTGCAATAAGGTGTCATTTTAATGGTTAATTCAAGCTTCGACTGAATCTTGTCAAGTCTGTGCCTTAGCCCACGAAGCCGAAACCTGATGTGGTTGGTTCAATATTAAATGTGAGTCTGAATTTATTGACACAGAGAAAGAAGGAGTGAGCACAACCGGAGATGGCTTTGCTGGAGACATTTCACTCAGAATAGATTTTCTCTCAAGCACAGTTTGTACCAGGAATAAGGCAAATTTCACAGTCAGTAACAGTATGAGGATGCCTTACGTTAAAATCATGAGCAGCATTTATAAGTAGAATATTTTTGAAGCAGTGATGTATAATAAAGTATCCATTACTGATTTATTAAGCTTACGTATGAGCTTCCAAAGACAGCAGAATTGTAACCTTTAAGATGTTATATGTCGCTTTATTAGGTACCATGCTCTTGTGTTGCCCACAGATTGTGGCATGCACAGCTCAGACAAAACAAAAAGTGGTTTGTGACAACACTTAAATGTTACCCGTTGCTATATTGTCACTGCAACAAAGCTTCATGGCGTGGGGAAACCCCATCTTTCAACACGGCACCGGTGACTCATTGGGAGCTGAAAGGTCAGGGGTCAGCTCTTTTGTCAAAGGCATCAAACAAACAGGCCGGGGGCTCGGTGAGTCACCCATCCTTGGGGACATGCAGGGGTTGGTTTTGGGGGTGGGCTTTTTGCCATGTTTGGTAATTGTCCCCCTGTCACCTACTACCTTGAAAAGGCAGCTAAGCAGATTTGCAGCTATTTGACGCCGGGGACTTGTTTCTGTGTCACACTCTAACACCAATCCTGCTCCACAGCCTGGGGGGGCGTTGGATAGGGAGGAACGCTTGTGAGAGTCTGTGAAGTGTGAGCGGATTGTTTTTCAAATACTCACCTAAAGCTTTAGTAGGTCAGCTCCCACAGTAAAAAGAAAACTGGTGATCTTACCCACAGCATAATCATACTGTATGCCACTAAACACAAGACCAGAATTCCTTAGCGGCATTCCTCGTCTGAACAGAGCACAAAAATGCCTGTCTGCTTCAGAGCAGCAACAGGTGGTGTACTGTAATCTTCTCCATTGTGTAGTTATGAGCTGTATAAGATTTCAATAAGCAAGCCAAGGTTTATGATGACTGTAGTGTTGTGTCAAAGTGTCAAGTATTTAAGCAGACATATGTGCTGGTTTTTACAGTCCCATTAGATCCATTTGGCTATTCGTGCATGTCAATTAGTCCTGATATTTTCTCCAGGCTCTTTACACTGCACAGTTTCATCAGCATTTCCAACAGATTTCATCTCTCTAACGCCAGTTTGTCTTTTCCCAGTCGCATCTCACTGTGTGTAAAAGGTCAGGCTGCACACTCCTGCTGCCATCACTTTAAAAGCTGAGAGAAAAATGACATTTATCAAATACCCTCCTATCATGTTCTCTGCTCCTCTCCCCATCACTCTATGACTGTGGGCTAATATTCAGCCTGTCACTCCGCCCAAGACGATCAGGCCTCCACTCTTTTCCCATTTAATTATCAGCTCTACCTCATCACATTCAGGCCACATTTCATTTTTTTTTTTTTTTTGTAAATCTGAAAACTCACCACTCACTCCATCCCACTCAAGATAAAACTGCTGTAATTCTGTGCTCCAAAATAGCCAGGTCCACTCTATTTCTCTGGCTCCATCATTACACGATCCTTCCCGCCCTCTCCTCCGCTGCGTTATGTAACAGCCAAGCTCTGGTAGCAGCAGCCTCCGTCCACCCATCGTGGGGCACACCAATCTAAGCACACCTGTATGCTAATGTAGAGGGATTGCACGACAGGTTGGAGTGGGTGGACCTGGGGGTGAGGTGATGGAGGATGGGTGTGACGGAGGAACCAGGAGTGTCTTTCTTCCTTTCCTGTTTGGCATTGGCTGCTGACAAATACCAGTGCAAAGCTTGGTATTTGCTCCCACGTACAGTATGTGGGTGTAAGGATTCTCTCTCTCTATTTTCTATTTTTCTATCACTTTCACCCTTCCTTCCTACCTTCTCTCTCTTTCTTCACCAGCCTCCATCTCATCAGATCTTTATATTTCTTCACTCTCTCTCCCCTCCATTATTTTTTTGCAATCTAGCTCCTTATTCTCCTCCTCCACGCTATTTTTCTTCGCTTTCTACTTCCTCGTTGTTTCTCTGTGGCAGATTGGGCTATGATTAATTATTAACCAGTGCTCGTGCAGGGTGTGTTTATGTGTGTGTGTGTGTGTGTGTGTGTGTGTGTGTGTGTGTGTGTGTGTGTGTGTGTGTGTGAGAACAGGGGTGTGGTGACTGCGTAGGTAATGGGAGAGCCTTTTCTTTTCGCTGGCTGGCAGCGCGTTGGAGTTTCATCAGGCGAGGACTCCTCTGGCTGGTTTGTGTGGGCAGCACTGAGGATCACACTGAGCAACGTGAACAGGCTGACCCAAACACACACACGCACGCAAAAGCATGTAACAGTTACACATCGTGAGTATGTACACTTACACACCAGATACAAAATCACAGCCTAATTCTGCTTCCCCTGCTCGTATAGGATCTGGCTTCCACCCCCTCCATGCATCTGAGTAAAGGGAGGCCCAAACAGCCACTGTGAACTGTTTATCATCTTTATTACTTTATTACTTTTCAGAGAGTTTTCCCTAACCTGATTTTATTACATTGTCATCAGATGATGAGTTCTCTCATCTGCACTCTCTACTCTTCCTTCTGTTCCTTCCCACAAAATATATCGACCTGGGTAACTGATGCATGATATCAGTGGTGGATACAAAGTGGATTTGGATTTGGTATTGTTACTTTACCACACAAAGTCTGTTCGTTTAACTCACCAAGATCATCTTCTGCTGAATGTTCTCTTTTTTCCCAAAACAAACATGCCCAAAAGACGTGCCATCCCTTTTGGTGCAACTTTGTGCGGGAGTGTGCATCTCTGTTTTTGTGTGGAGGAGGTTATTCTTCCCTCCTAAAATACAATACTGCTGTGTAGTGCCACATACCTTCAAAAGTTATTAGATTTGATCATTTATGTATATCTGACTGTATGAATAAACAACATTACACATTCTCCAGCTGCGCCCTCTACTTCAGGCTTATTTGGATTTTGTGAAGGAGCCTCTGCTCCAGATCATCCATAATATATGACAGAATTTTGCTATCAGTCTAATCGGGGTAAACAGAGAGATTTGCCAGAGGCTGAATAGGAAATGCCTGGGAGAGAATTCAAACCAGTAAAGACCAATAAGCCACACTGTGCACCTGAATTAGTTTGACTTTATTTCCTTTTTGCCACAGATTATCTATCTATCTATCTATCTATCTATCTATCTATCTATCTATCTATCTATCTATCTATCTATCTATCTAT
>JAQQZY010037552.1:0-10996 GCA_030068375.1 Ostorhinchus rueppellii | reverse complement strand
CATTGCAGGCATATATTGCACATACAGCGACATTGATTTACCTTTGTGTTGCATCCGTTAAAACTTGAAATTGAAATGCAGTTGAATACAACTCCTAGAGTCCACGTAGCCTGCGTGTAGAAAATGATTTGCGCTCTTTTCACAGGAAATGCCACCAATAGACAGGAAATTACACAAATATTAACCTTTCACCCAGATGGGTGTAAATAGAAGAATTGTGTGAATATATCCTATTTGTACCCGGTGCATATAGACACTCTGTTTATTTCCATGTACTGGGGTGTCCTTTTGGATCGGGAATTTTTTTCGCCGACTAATGTGTGAAGTCAAGTCTATTTATTTGTGTAATACGGCTGTGAAATGGACGCAGTTTGTTTTGATGGCAAACGTGCAATACCTGGGGGATTATGGAAACTGTCAGAGGTAGATGGAATACAACATGTGCAAAACTGCCTGTGAGAAGTGAAATGTTAAAGGTGCCAGACTGTCAGAGATGAACAGTTTGATATGTATATATAATATCTGTGGAATCCAACCAATGAGTGGCATCACATTCCTTTTTCAACTAATGTACAGCCTTTGGTTATGGTTTACTGGTTCTGACTCAACTTATAGAATGAGGTGCTCTGATGGCAGTTAGAACAAGTGTAGTTGTGGCTGGAATACGGGTTATACCAGTATTTTTTCAACGTTGGGGTCGGGACCTGACGTGGGTTGCCTGAAATTTCTAGTAATTCATTAAAAAACAAACAAAAAAAAACAACTTACTGTTAAACAATATATGGTGAGTTGACAGAGACAATCATAATACACAAAAGACATGACAAACTGGACTGACTGTACATATCCTGACCAAAGAAAATCAAATTCTCACTGTGTGCAGTAATCTGAACCTGGCTTTTCTGTCTTCGTCCATAATAATATACATTATATAGACTAAATGTCATATACTATGTTATGAATATAGGTACATTTTATAAGAAACTATTACATGATCAAAAACAACAAATTTGAACAAAAAATTTGTGATGTTAAAATGGGTTTGCGGGCCAAAAAAGGTTGGAACCACTGCTTCATACAGTAATTATCCGAACAGAACCATTTGTCCAGACGTTAAGAATCGTACATTTAACCAACGGACATGCATTAGCTTCAGATTCAACTCAACTGTTAGTGACGAGACCATCTGAAAGCACTGACAAACAGCTGAAAACAAACCCAAAAAAACACCCGCTGTCTATCATCAGCTGCGTCAAATCCCACCTGAAACGGTCACTCAAAGTACATTTCTTGGAGTTCAAGACTGGTTTGGCAGCTGCAGTACGCTGCCGTGGAAGTTCAGTCAGGGCACGAGGCGATTTCCTGTCTCCTTCCCCTGCTTTCATCCTCACACAAACTGCATTTTGGTCCAGAAAAGAAAAAGAGCAAAGACATTTTTAGGCCCCTTGATACAGCTGTCCAAATGATCCCTTTCATTCAGAATGCCTCATCATGAAGAGTTCAAATAAGCGGCTTCAAGCAGAGATGGTGTGAGCGGTGTCTGTGTCATTTGGTTAAATGCCTTTTCACATACTCGCTCAGTAATTGCTTTATTTGAGCCTTTCATTGTTTCTAACCTCTCTTCACCCCACTTCATTTTTCTCATCTCATCACCAGCTTTTCCGAAGTACTCCCTTTCTTTCGCTTCGGCTTTTCTTAACCAATGCCCCCTTCTCACCTTCTCCTTTGTGATCGTCAGCTGCCCTTTGATGGAGTATTGATCAGCATCGTGGATGGAGTGGTGAAGGTTTACTG
Source organism: Ostorhinchus rueppellii (assembly GCA_030068375.1). Taxonomy (NCBI): domain Eukaryota; kingdom Metazoa; phylum Chordata; class Actinopteri; order Kurtiformes; family Apogonidae; genus Ostorhinchus; species Ostorhinchus rueppellii. The sequence continues at coordinate 9,202 of JAQQZY010037552.1, read as the reverse complement.
TATGTACAGGGGGAGGTAAACAGATGTAGAGAAGGGAGGGGAGATAGGAAGGACAGAGATGGGCGGTGAGAACAAGAGTTCAAGGTTACTTTGTTGTTAATACCTGTAGGTAGATTTGTTCTGCATTCTGGAGAGGGGCTCTCAAACAAACAAACAAACAAACAAAACAATTAAAACCACAGGATACATACAGGGGACAGATTAAAAACAGCACAGACAAAAGACAATAGTCGCTTTTCCATCTGACATCTGCGCAAAACTTTATCAATATTTACTAAATGTCAAAAAAACAGAAGTGCATAATGTCGGTTTTTCCATTAAATCACAAATGCGATGATTTGTTTATTTGTCGCGAGATGACACAAGAAGTCATTCCTTAAACATGGCAAAGAACATAAATATCATATTGATTTACAGATATATTCATTATTATATATTACTAGAGATGGGAATCGAGAACCGGTTCTTTTTGAGAACCGGTTCCCAGTAGCTCGATTCCTTGGAATCGTTTGCCTGCCTGTTTAACAATTCAGCTTGCCGATTCCGCCTTGGTTGCGCATGTGCGATGACGTCACACATACACTGTATTGTTTTGGTCAGAACGTAGCCAACATGACGTAACAGAACTGGTCTAAACAGATGACACCAGGTCCACTTGGAACAGTGTCAAAGCTTCCATTTCTTCTTAAAGGTGGAATCCCTCCAATATGTTCAAACATTTGTCCACGCAGCATGTGATTAATACGTTAGATTTGCCATTTAGCATTTAGCGGCTTACCTAGCGGCAGGACGCCATCCGGGGCCAGTTCCGTTCCGGGCAAGAAGGTTGATTTCTGTGAGTTTGATTCTCACTCCAGGAACCTTTATGTGCAGAGTTTGCATGTTCTCCCACCATGCACCAGTAGGTTTACTGGTTAATCTAACTTGCCCGTAGGTGTGATTGGTTCTTTATGTTTCATTATTAAAAATGAGAATCGGTTCTCAACAAACATACCAAGTTAAATTTAAAAAAAAAAACAAAAAAAACATCCAATATGTAGAAACAAACTGCACCGATGGAACGTCTTTGATTGGCTGCTTCGCAAAGGGGGCGGAGTCTACAGCAAGCCACTAGCATTAAACTCATCCAGGTTCTATCGATGCTACTAATGTTAGCGCCACTTCACTGTGTCAACCTGCTTTACTGTTGTTTATGAATGAATCTCCATGACGACCCTGCAGCAGGCAGATCGAACAGTCCTTTATAAATGAAAAACCTTGATAAAACTTTGAGGTTTGCTTGAATCTGATGCAAAATCTTGAAGAGTTAATGCAAACAAAGCCATTTGTGCTAAAGTTTATTCCCTACTCCAAAGAGAATCCATAGGGAATCGAATCGGTAGGTGATATCGATAATGCAACCGGAATCACTATATTCTTATCAATTCCCATCCCTAGACGGGGAGCGAGGGAACAGAAAGGAGTGACAAAAAGAAGTGGAAGGAGGGAGGGAGGGATCAAAGCTTCTCCCTTGTCAGTATTCACAGCGAGCGTCCTCTACCTCCCACATCACTGCTGCTGAGATGGGAAGATGAAGCAGCGAGCAGCTAACGTCGCTTCACAGATGAAGATTTCCTCCTCCTCCTCCTCCTCCCTCCCCTCTCTGCTTCTCACTCTGCAGTTTTCCTTCAGTGATGTTGAAGGATGATTGAGAGCTCTCCCGCTGACAGCATTTTTAAACAGACGCATCAATAAATAAATGGCTTGATGTAGTATGGCGTGTGCGCGCGTCCATCCGCGAGCGCCGCTAACCGCTCGAAGGCTATGTGTGTTTATCTGAGTGTATGTTCTCGTCGCCCTGACGCTCCAACACGCCATCCCCTCTCCCCTCCGAACGCCTCCCTCGCTCTCCAAAGCTCTGTTTTTTCTCCAGTTTTTGCTGTCACTCGTCCCTCTCCACCTGTCCTCCCTTATTCCTCTTTTGTCTCATTTCCCTTCTGTCCTCTTTCTCTCCTGCATCATTCTTTTTTCCTCCTCATCTCCTTCCCTCCCTCCCCTCCGTGTTTTGCTGACGTACTTGAACTCTTTGGCATACCACTGCTCACTTTGCGAATGCTCAAACACTTTTCTACCAGACAGCCTCAGTGGGACCAAAAGCACATGTTCTGATGTTGCTGCTAATATGAACTGTCTTATCAAACTGTCTTTGTACATAGGTCTGTATTTGATCAAGTTTGATCTGGGAGATCAAGATCAGATTAGATTTGGACAAAATACATGGATGGATGGGAGGGTGGGTGGATGGAGGGAAAGAAGGAAAGAAAGAAAGAAGGAATGAATGAAAGAAGAAAAGGTGGATAGAAGAAAGGAAAGGACGGAAAGTTGGATGGAAGGAAGGACAGAGGGTGGGTGGAAGGAATGAAGAAAGGATGATGATGGAAGGAAGGAATGAAGGGGGATAAAAGGAAGGAAAGAAGGAAGGGTGGATGAAAGGAAGGAACGAAGGAGGAAAGGGTTGATGAAAGGAATGAAAGGAGGACAGATGGGTAAGTGTTAGGAATGAAGAAAGGATGATGCTGGAAGGGTGGATTAAAGGAAATAAATAAGGAAGGAAGAAAGGAAGGAATTGGTATATTATGCAAAACTGCAATGGAAAGCCCTTTTCTCACAAGTAGAGTCATGTGAATAAAAAAACGTGTGTTACAAGCGAAAAAGAAGAGTTTTAACAGAAACATGGTGCGGTCTGTGAGGACACACCAGGAAACTGAATAATTTTTTTCATTTAGTTCAGAATAGAGGGGTAATATAATAATAATAATAATAATAATAATAATAATAATAATAATAATAATAATAATAATGAATATCTGTAAATAAACACCATATTTTTGTTTGTTGCCATGTTTATGGAATGACTTCTTGTATCATCACGCGATAATAAATAAACAAATCATCACATTTGTGATTTAATGGAAAAAAACAACAAGATTACGCACTTGTGTTTTTTCGACATTCAGTAAATATCTGTAAAGTTTTGTGCTTAAGCCTAATGGAAAATGGAAAACCGACTACTGTTGTGCAGCTCATTTTCCCTTTCCCTACCTTTGGAATCTTTAATTTAAGGGGGCTGGGCGTTTGTTTAAGTACCGCCTCCCTAAAAAATACCAGGTCAGCAGCTGATACTGATCTTCTTATCGTATCGGGACATCCCTAGTTTTTGCAGCTCTAATTGTCTGTGCATCTATTTAAATGCTAACGTCTTAATATGAAACTGCAGGTGCATTCCTCGTCCTGCTTCCCTGTGTAAATGTTATAATTAACTTAAATTACCGTATATATTAACAGATGCAAATGAGTCTTCACGGTTGCACATGTGAGGGTACTGTATCTGTCGAGCACCTGCATGTGTGAGAATAAATCCAGACATCCAACGCCGTGCGCAAAACTCATAATAGGGTGTATTTATGCACATTTAGCTCCGATATTCGCTCCCATCCTGCAGAAAATGAAGAGCCAATCTGAGAAGTAGGTGATTTGCACTGTAACTTCCCTGGCTTGTGGTACATCTGTGCAGCAGAGTGTTTTTGCTGCCTACTCACAGCATCGCGTAATAAGATTTGTGCAAATATCATCTTGCGTAGGCCTCCTTCCAGTTCTTTACACTGGCTGTCTGTTGGAGTTTTAGACGTATATTTGTCAAATGGCCAGAAACACGACTCCAAAGGCGCTGTTGTTGCTCTGTGTCTTCTGGCTGTGTTTGTTTTAATTACGGGCTTTGGCATACAACCTTAATGAGTTGATAGATAATATTTTAATGTTGTGTTTACAGCTCGTTTAATTCGCTCCACTTTGCCAGAAAATCAATCTGCCAGTTTTTAATCGCACACCTTTGAGCTATAAGATACAGCAAAGTCCATCAAATCATGAGGCAAATCTCTGAGACCAATAAGTTATGAGGAACGCTCGCAGTGAATGTGTAATTGTTTAATTCTTAAACAACAAATTCTGCTGGAAATAATGCAGGACACAGGAGTTTTTACACTAATTGCTAAATTCTGGCCTGATTCTGATAAAATAACGTTTTCAGTGTTGGCTAACACCGACGTTACCTTGGGTTTCTTTCTCTTGTATCAAAATAATGATCCTCACAATTTTTCTTTTATCATCTAAATTCAATTTTCAATCATTTATAGTTGGCATTGTTTTTTTTTCATATTTTTTTTTTTTTTACATAATTAACAACAATACCCATCCCAACATTCCCACGGAGGAGAGATTAAAACATATGTATTTCAAAAGGTACATAAATAAGATAATAAATAAAAAAATATATACATGCATACGTACATCCTCTAGGAACTGAGGCACTCAGTGGGGTTAAAATTAAAAAGCCTTTATTTCAGCATGGCCAAACAAGTTCAAAAATACAGCCGACGTGTTGCGGCTTGTGGGCCTTCATCAAGGCTGATGTAAGATGGACACCCAGATGTACCCTATATAAAGGGAGAGGTCACATGACTGGGCGGGCCTTAAAGACAAGGATGTAGACTTCAAATGACAAAGAAAACAGAACAATACATAACATATAAGCAAACAACACTCGAGGACATTTCAAGCATTATAAATCACCACAATAGATAAAAATCTGAAATAGACAATAAGGGTTTTTTTTTATCAGGACGCTGAGGGAGAGCACAAACAAAGCTTTCCTTCCCACCTATACATACATACATACATGCATACACATGTATATTTGCGCTACTTCTTGTCATGGGGTCAGAGGTCACACTAACTGGTGACTTTAACCTCTACAACCCATTTAATTTATTTTTTACCTGCACCAAGGAGGTTATGTTTTTGCTGGCGCTTATCCATGTTTGTTTGTGTTCAAAATAACTTGAAAAGTTCAGAAAAGATGTGGATGAAATTTTCAGGAAATGTTAGAAATGGGACAAGGAACAACTGATTAAGTTTTGGGGGCGATCCGGATCACCATCTGGATCCAGGATTTTTTAAAGGATTCTATACCATTATGAGATAGGACCATTTTGAGCATTTCTGCATAAAATTCCACAAAGAATGGTCAGGGCACTGAAAAAATACAGGACATGTTTCTAAAAGGTTCTACAAGATATCAAAGACTGATCCGGGTAATTGAGTAATTACCTCCGCCAAGGAGGTTAAGTTTTTGCCGGCATTTATCTGTTTGTGTTCAGAATAACTTCAAAAGTTCTGAACGGATTTGGATGAAATTTTCAGGAAATGTTAGAAATGTGACGAGGAACAACTGATTAAGTTTTGGGGGCGATCCGGATCACCCTCTGGATCCAGGAATTTTTTAAAAGCTTTCTTTACCATCGTGAGATACGGTATGAGGTCACCTGTACATTCAGCACCATCTAGTGGAGGAAAGTACAAACACTGCCTTGGCGGAGGTCTGCGCTCTGAGCGCTTTTCTAGTTTTTTGTGTGTTTTTACTCAGTATGTTAACAAATTCCTTGTATTTTTTGTTGCATCTAAAGAAAAGAAAATAAGAAGTAAATATATGTGCTCGTTTCAACACTGAAAAAACAAAGAAAAAGGTGAGAAAATACTTTGGCTGATCATTTAAGTCATTCCTCGTTTTTGTTTTTATTCTAACTGCCTTAAGTTGCCCACATGCCTCATCGGTATTCCAATAACATTCCCATATACACGCATACTCTGATTGTTAGTCTTATATATATTTCTATTTTTTCCATGGTAACAGACTTGTTTGACCATGTGAAAACAGCCTCCGTCTTTTATTCCTGAAACCACTTTCTTGAAAAGGTCAGGTCCACATTTATAAACCAGCTGCTATCCAAGTGTTTCATGATGTTTAAAAGTAGTGCGTTTCTCTTTCTTATAGAAATGTGGCCTTTTCTTTTAGCCAATGCATCTGTACTAAAGCTGAAACGCTGTTGATGTGTTGGCTAGTGGACAATGTGCACATGCGTATTACTAACACGCTGAACGCATGTTAAAGTATGCTCCTAAAATGTGAATAATATCAACATTTGCATAATGTTGTAACTGCAAAACGTTAAATTTAGAATAATGTCATGTAATATGCTGTCCATGACCTGTATCAAATTCAGAATGTTGAAAGTTTATTTTAATAGCACTTTTCACAGAAAAAAATCCCAAAGTGCTTTATAATAAAAGAACAGATTCATAATTTTAACTAGCCCCGCCCACCATCAATACATGAGCATTCGTCGTCTGGTTGAACAGAAGCGAAAGCTGCTGCTTCGTTTGTTGCGTTTGTTGTGTCTGGAAACTTATCAACAAGGCAAAAAGCTTACAGTTTATGAATTTTGACTTTTTATCGCACTATTACAAACTTATTTTCAAAACATGACTTTAATTTCATAAAAGTACATTATTTTCATTAAATTATGATCTTTGTCTTTATTTTCATAATATTATGGCCTTATTTTCAAAAATATTACAACTTTAATCTCATAAAAGTACATTTTTCAATAAATGAGCTTTTTTTAAACTACAACTTTATTCTCAAATTATTGCAACTTTATTCTCATAAAATTATGACTCTTGGTATTTGACTTTATTCTCGTAAAATTACGACCTTTTTTTCCAACTTTTTTCGTGTAAAATTACGAGTTTTATCTCTATTTTACGACTTTATTCTCGCAGCGACAAGTGTTTTTATGGAATGGAATGTCTTTATTGACGTCAACCAATACAGAACAACAAAATTGAAAGTGCAATCCTCAAAGTCCATTTCACAATAAGTAATCGATAATTAAAAAACAACACACACACCTTCTAAAACCAACAGTATAAAACATTTCTAAAATATGTTAATTCAAATAAAAAATTTTGTGAATTAAATTTGTACACAAACAGGATTTATTTTCTTATGTGGCACAGATACGCCGCCTTGATTGCCGCCTACGTTGCATTCAGAAAAAAATCTTGTTTAAAGCTGCTGAAACCTTAAACCTAAATAAAATGCTGCCTGTTGCCGTCCACATCTGAGCTTAAACTGAGGTTAGCAGTGTGCTTGACTAGAGAACAGGCTGTTTGCACACTGACGCTGGGAGCTGGACCCAATCTATAAAGTTTGTTTACTTCAACATTCAGATGCTTCTCCATCTGCTTTTTATCCACTAAATCAATTCTGTTGCTTTGTGTCTGTTCAAGGAGGTCTGCTTATGAAAAAGGAGGTTGTCTGCATGCAGATTCTCACTTCCACCACATGCTGTTCAGACACACATCCAGAATGCCACACCACTGCCCGGCTCCACTCCAGGCATCATTATGGATGTTAACACTGCCAGAAAACACTTTAACCCTTTGATTCAGCCTGATTTTTTTTTTTTTTTTTTTTTACCTCAGAGAGACACTTCTTTGTATCTCTGTGTAGATTTTAATGGGCATAGAACAAATTGGTGGTAAAAGTAACAAATCGAGCTCTAAATAATTAGTTTGTCTCAAACTTTGAAGCAAAAATAAATAAATAAAAGCAAGAAATCAATTACATATGCACCCATCAACAGTCATTAAACACACAAAAAGTAACAAACTCCAATAAATGTAACAGAAATGTATCAAATCATAAACACAGTTTGAGGAGGGACATTAAGAAGCCAGTGCTTATCTAGTCCTGCACCTTCCTTAGTTTGTATCAAATTCTCAACTGAATACATTTCCTACACTGTCTATCATGTTAAAATAGATAACAATAAACAGTCATAACACCTTTGGTTGTATCGCCATCGTATAACCATTATCCCAAGAAATAAAAAAAAAATAAACAGAACTAAACTATGCAGGGTAGAATCTGTAAACCCCAAACTTCATATAAACCCATCGAAAATGTGTCAAACTAGAAAAGCACTCAGAGAGTGCAGACCTCCGCCAAGGTAGTGTTTGTACTTTCCTCCACTAGATGGCACTGAATGACCTCATAAGCAACTCAGTGCCATCATGCCCTATCTCCCAATGATAAAGAAACATTTAAAAAACTCCTGAATCCAGACGGTGATCCGGATCACCATCAAAAATTAATCACTTATTCCTCGTCCCATTTCTAACATTTCCTGAAAATTTCATCCAAATCCGTTCAGAACTTTTCAAGTTATTTTGAACACAAGCAGACATATAACGGATAAACACCAGGAAAAGCATAACCTCCTTGCTGGAGGTCATTACCCATACCATAATATAAAAAGTAGTCTGATTACACAGTCAATTAACATTTGTTTGTATTGTCTGTTAAACAGCAGTGTTTTATGTTTGTTTTATGTTTATAAAAAACATTTATTTATTTATTTTAATTTAAAATAGCGTGTGTTCTTAGTAAATTAGTAAATAAATACGCTTTACTTCCATAACACTTTTCACGGATAAAATCACAAAATGCAGTGTGACATAAAACATAAATAGTGCAATTTAAAAAACAGAGCATTAAAATAATATCAAAATCAGAGCAGAGTTACATTGTTCCTTTAACAGTGACAAAGAAGAATATGAATGAAGAATAGAATAGATCTTCTTCTACCTCGCAATTCATCATATCCTCTTTTATCACCAGTTTAATAAATAGTTGGCGTTGACGTGTTGTGAATCCGCCTCATTGCAAAGTAACGTCTTGTTTAAATAAATATGAGTCGATTGTAAAAGTCTGCGGCTCCGTTGTGCATAAACTCTGAACGGCCGTGCGTTTCATTGGGCAAAGGCGAATAAAAAGTAAATGATGGCGTTTCGTTCAGGAGGTGTCCGGGTCGTACACACCGCCTTCCCTCGGATGACATTAAACTGGATACAGCCAGTTCATAAAGTTGGTGTCACTGTCACAAAGTGTGAAACAAAAGTGTGTGTGTTATCGTTTGTCTAATTAAAGGGCTGAGTGTTACCTGAGCGGTCGGCGTAAAACCCTCCGGTAGTTTCAGCCTGAAGCTACAGAGGGATACTGGCATCGATTAATGTGCCAGTGATTTGTTTTTGTTTGTCTTGGGTTTTTTTTTGTTTTTTTTGGGGGGAGGGGGTTAATATTTTAATCTGTCTTATAAATTTCTGTCCCAATTATGAGGAGATGTGACATCCTAAATGAGTTGATTTCTCCTCTTGTTTGGCTGCTGTTCAACACGAAAGAAAAACTCCATCCATCCATCCATCTTCTTCCGCTTATCCGGGGCCGGGTCGCGGGGGCAACAGTCTAAGCAGGGATGCCCAG
>JAQQZY010037344.1:0-11008 GCA_030068375.1 Ostorhinchus rueppellii | reverse complement strand
TGGATTGTGGGAGGAAACCGGAGTACCCGGAGAAAACCCACGCAGACACGGGGAGAACATGCAAACTCCACACAGAACGGTCCCAAGGTCCCCGGAATCGAACCCAAGACCTTCTTTGTGTGAGCGCACGAGCGCTAACCACTGCACCACCCTGTCGCCCGGATCCCAAGATATATTTAGGAAAAAAAAAATAGATGTCTAGGTCACCGCAGGTTTACTGCAACTGCAAAAGCGCTGCTCCTCAAACGACAATTTTCAACAATTTTTTAAAAAAAATTTCCACACTGTTCTAACTCTGGGAGAGGCTGTGACTGACTTAATTTAATTTTTGGGTGGAGTATTCCTTTAACGTTTCTCAGCATTAATTATAATATCAACCTCTGTGTCAAAAGCGTCAATGTTTTCATATGTGGCAGGAGTTCCACTCATTTTGGCCACTACTGTAAATGCACAAAACATTAAAAGTCGACAAACTTACCAGGATGGACTCTGATGGAGCAACTCCGAGCCATGCGCGGCTCCGTCAACACACGCGCGCGCGTCACCGGTCGAAACGGAGACCCTCCTTTCAAAGGCTGGGCCCCCCTCCCCTCGACATATTTCTGCATTAAAAACTACAATATGAATAAATACACAAAACCTGAAGACACAGTAGCGCCACATGTGCCTGGACGTGCCGGTGCCGTGTAGTCAGGCGGGCCGCTTCCACACACAGATACATGAAACCCAGGGACATTAAACCTGCAGTCAAAATCTCGCGATACCTCGACTTTTCATCAGAAGGTCAATGTGTACGGCCAATCGATACGCGACATTTCGGCGACATTTGCGTTACCCAATCATGTTTCCCATATTATTATTCCTGTTTCAATTAAGTGTAATGTGGACGCTGGAGAAGTAGTTGCAGGTTGATTTAAAAGGATTTTTCCGCTCTTTTACACTTTTCTGTGAATTGATACCCAATGTATCACCTGTAATGCACTGGTGCCGTCTGCCGCGAGCGGAGCCGTGTCAAATGGTCCTGTCTGAACCTGGTTATCACCAGAATTGCTGAGTCAAAAGTTTGCTGTTAGCGTTAGCCTAGCCGCAGCCCATTGTTTTATATGAACGTGTTTAGCCGCTTATTTTGATAATGTTCATCCCATTTCTACAAAATGTCACTTCTAAATATGTTATCCAAAGCTTAATGTCCATGCTAGTTTGCTTTCAGCCATGGTACAAACATTATTCTTACTATTAATGTTGGTGCATTAATGACACAATGAATTGATTAAATTTTATGAATAATATTGCATATGTTACTTATTTCAAATGTGATACAGTGATTTCATATAAATAGGGTATAGTGATCAATTTGTATATTGATGAATTGATTGAATTAATGTATTATTGACTAAATTTTGACTATTTAATACAGCTAGTATTTATGTAATTATGTGCACGCTAGATTCAGACTATTGACCTGTTTAGTGATTGATTTTTGGTGGTGAAAGTGAGCATGACTAGAGATGTCCATGCAAAATTTGGTGGTGATTCATCACAGTTTTTGGATTTTCAGGTACTTTAAGCTTTTTTACATTTTGTGTTTTAGACCAGTGGTTCTTAACTCCAGTCGTTGTGACCCAGTGTCCTGCATGTTTTGGATCTTTCCCTCTTCCAGCACATCTGGTTCAATTAATGATCAGCCCATCATCCAGCTCTGCAGAAGCCTGATAACAATGTAGTACGGTAGCTTCCAGGTGGGCTGAAAGAAGGAAATATCTAAAACATGCAGGACACTGGGTCACAACGACTGGAGTTAAGAACCATTGTTTTAGACTGTCCCTGACCCCAAAAAAAATAATTAAGTTATTGCTATGTGGTGATGAGTATTACGGATTCTTTTATTTTTGTGAAGGCGCTTAGCCGTTTGAGAAAATTAAAGTGGCACACTCCATTTTCCCAAGGCACACCACTGTCATTTTTCTGACTATGCTGCTGAAAGTAACAATCATAGGTTACAATCCTGACAAGAATTTATATTGTTTATAACTTTCACAACAACAGGCAGATCATTCTCTTGTGACTCATGAGTAGGGATCCATGATGTGGCCTAAAACCAGTATCTCAATAGTTTTAGGCTATATTGCAATACACAATATATATTTTGATATTCTGATTTCTAGGGCTGAGTTAAAAAATCAATTTAATCGATTTTGGATTGATTATTAGTGGGTGAAATTGATCTTTAAGAGTCCCTGAGCCAGATATTACGCTGACGCAGAAGTGCATCCGGCTCCTTCTTGAACCTCGGGGGAAGGCTCAGTCCTGCTTGCGACGATTCTTAGGCAGGAGGGATGTGGAAGAGAGGCGGGGAAAACCCCTCTGCGGGACATCCTCCCGGCTTGGGTTCAACTCGGAGTGCGGAGGAACTGGCCACTTGGAGGTTCTCCGAGGCGGGTCACGGAAGCCGGTCATATTAGGAATATGAACTTGGATCCATACACCGGTGAAAGTATCACCTATGACTGAGTATGGAGTTTAATTAATAGTAAAGTAATGATGGACCGCTTCCACGGTTATTTTATGGGATGTCCTTTGCACTGGACAGAATTTATTTATTTATTTTTAATACAGCTGTGAAACTCTTGCCCCCTGTAGAGGACAAAAATGCATTGCTGGGTCTCAGGAGGATATAGCAGTGGACATGGCACCCATTGCCGTCGTTCAACAAAGTGTCTTTATACGTATGCTAAAACCACTTGATTCAAGACACAGTTTGCCTGGTCAGCACTACTTTGCGAGACAAGCACTTCTGTGACTGTACACTACAGAGAGAGAGTGACTTGCTGCTGAATTGGAGGAGGTTACTTGCCTTGCAAAGATGAGCTTGAGTTGAGTTGTTTTATTTTTGAATGAAAAGAAGGTGATTAGTATGATTTATTCCTTTGTTTTACAGTTCAATTATTATTTTTGTATACAGGGGCGCTTATATATATATATATATATATATATATATATATATATATATGTGTGTGTGTGTTGCAGAAGCACTTTGTTCCTACTCAAACTGCTTATCTCTTTGCACTTCAATTATAAAAAACCGTGTAGAATTTGGCATTGTTGTTTTTGCAGTAGTTTTTGGGGGGGTTATTTTTCCTGTACAGATATCGAGATATATATCCTATATTGAGCCCGAGATATACAAGTAGTATTTTGTGTGTGTGTGTGTGTGTGTGTGTGTGTGTGTGTGTGTGTCAGTTTCAGTGGAGCCCAAAGGACAACAGAGAAGAAGAGGAGTTTAGAGGGACAGAAAAAATAGATTCAGCAAGTCAGTGACAGACAGTGGTCAGAGTATACTGTATACACAACTGTACACTGTGCTGCAACCTTCAGTTAGACTCGTTTGTAAATCCTCAGATGTTCTCTGTGGTGGCTATGATTTTTATTACCCTCAGCCACACTGGCTGCAGGCTATTTTCATCAGTTGGTTGTCAGGCCGTCTGTCCAAAAACTTTGACATGCAGTGATAAGTCAGGCCACTGGGTGGCAGTAGTGCACCTGATAAGTCAGGCCGAGGGTTTTCAAGTACATACACATTATGTTTGTTTGTTTGTGCTTGTTGTCTGGCATTTGTTACTTTATTAAATACAAGTAGTTAAATATGCTTATGTTATATGATAAACATTTAGTAATGTGCATTTCACATATGTCATGTATTATCCTGGGAACAGTAAATCTATATTATAGTATTTGTTGGTGTTGTGTCAGAATTCCTTGCACCTCCTATAAACAATCAGGCCCCGCCATTGCCCCCCCCCCCCAATAATTTCCTGGCAGCACCACAGACACACTCACGCATAATTCCCTCCACCCCTAAACTCAGCAGAAATGATACAAATATCCCAGGTTTTTTTTACTTTTTTCCAACCTTTCAGCCTCATTGTTAACGAGGGTGCACAGTACGCATGCACCTTCGTCACACACACCCAAGTACATGGTCTGTAACAGTAATACAGCACAGAGGCAAAAAGTGAATTGCTGCGACTTCCGTGGTTAAATAATTAAATCTGGTGGGTTTTGGAAGTTGCATCCAGGGGAGGGTCTATCAGTTTAAAAGGGGCGAGACCACAATGTTTTAAGAGGTCTGTAGTTTTCCCACCCAATTTCACCATTTCTAAATTGCAGGGAAAAACACGGTGCAACGAGCTGTGTTGTTTTTGTTTTTTTGTGGAGCTGATTTGGAAATTTGTCAGAGCCACAAATATGTCAAGATTTTAACATGTTTGCATGTTTATCCAGGGAAAAAATGCCAAACAGCTGTAGCTGTAGTAGAAGAAGAAACGGCAGTCACAAGAAAAAGGTAAGGACAAGATATTTTTTGTTTACATGTTTAATGCACTGTGGGAACATTTAATGAATAGATTTTAGAAATAAATGTCTGGTTTGATTATAGGTCCTAAAAGAATTGGGCTACTTTTCATGCTTTTTGGCAGAACTCCTGTAAATGGCATATATTTGTAAATAGTAGTGATGTGTTCCTACTGTGTCAAGGCTACAGTGCACAGGTACAGTACAAGCACAGTGGAATTTACACGTGAAGGAAGAAAGAAAAAGACAGACATGTTTTAATGCTGCACATGTTAAAAAACACATTAAATATTTATAGGTGGATAGACCCTGTCATTCCAAATTCTACATCAAAAATGAAATTTCAATGCAGTTGACGCGGCAGGCAGCAGCAATAAATACAAACAGACACTACATATACACGGGATAATATATACAAGACAGAATAAATATTCATAAAACTATGAAGATCAAATAAATATGCATAGAAAATAAAAGAACAGTGTGAGTATAAAAGACTATGGTACTGAATATTGCACGTTGGATCAGTCCTGTGTTCATGAGGGTGTGTGTGGTGGTGGTGGTGGTGGTGGTGGGGGGGGGGGGGGGTTAGGTTGAGTTCTGCAGTCTTATGGCATGTGGAACAAAACAGTTTCAGATAGATTAACATTTAAATTTTAGAATGTTTACTCTCACTCTCACACACGTCCTGTACCACATTCGTTCAGCAGTCAAAGCGTTCTGTAAGGATATTGTGTTCAAAATAACTAATATCTGCCCAAATATTGGTCCAATCAACTTACTGTTTTCACGAGTCTGTTCATTGACCATAAATACATATGTATGAAAAACTGCAGCAGTCGGCACTTTATAGGTTTTGTGTGAATTTGAAGACAAACACACATGCACACACACATGCACACAGAAGCCACTTGACTTTTCTATCCCAGATACGTAGCGTAGACCAGAACTGGGCTCCTCCAGTCCTGTCCCTTTGGTTCATGTTCATGTTCAGATTAGATGTGACGCTTCTACATTTATCGAGCTGATGTTTCTTGGTAATTGTTGTGATTATTTTCTCTCGTATAACTTTAAAGAAACATCACATGGATGCACTGGGATGCATCTTCAGTGATGTATCCTGGGTTCATTGGGTGTTTCGGGTCTCGCAACATCAGACACCCTCACCCAGGTGACCCAGCCGGGGTGATCAAGTCCCGGCTTGCGTCCCAGTAGCAGCCCACGGATCCGCCCTTTTTAGCCACAGCCACCTAGTGGCTTTCTCTGCGGCTTCACTTATGGATCTGATGGCCCTCTTCTTTGCTGCCCCTGTCATGCCCAATTGCAGAGGGAGCGACCTGCAAAGCCTCTGCAGCCAACCTCTATGGGCTCCAAGAATGTTCTCCAGCCCCTGCCTCTGCACTCCTATACCAGTTCCTGGTACTTTGAGCGTTTCCTCTCATTAGCTTCCTCGATCCGCTCTTCCCAGGGCACTGTCAACTCCAGCATGATCAGGTGTTTGGAAACCTCGGAGATGATGATCATGTCTGGCCGCAGAGATGTAGCTGCGATGTGCTGGGGGAACTTCAGCTGCTATCCCAGGTCCACGTGTAGTTGCCAGCAGGGCTGGATTAACATGGTCAGGGGCCCCTAGGCTACAACCCCCCGCCCCATGGTCAGGGGCCCCCCGCCTGCTCCATCTTATCCTGCCACATTATTGACATTCTTCTTTTTGACCAATTGGGGGCCCCCTGAGAGGCGGGGCCCCTAGGCTTAAGCCATATGAAGCCTGTGCGATGAGCCGGGCGTGGTTGCCAGTCATGAGCTTTATGGAGGAGGCCTGTTGTCTGTGGAACACCCCGGGGTTTTTCTCCAGCCTTGACGAAGGGAATTGCCTTCTTTGGAGCAGGATGGTGTTTGCTGGTATTAATGGCTATGGCTATGCTCTCAGCAACTGCTTTGAGTACCTGGTCATGGCGCTAGCGATAGCGGCCATCACTTTCCAGTTGTAATGTTTAAATTGGTTGCGTGTGTCTGTTACCATGGTTACACTGTTGGCTAACTTGTGTTACATACATCACGTTAGCAGCACTTGTTACAGCAAGTTAACCGACGCTTACTGACATCATAGCCGCAGAGGCCATTTCTACCTTTAATAACGCTCGTATAAACACTAAGCTGCTTCGTTAGCTCAGTCCGATAATAACTAAAACATCTGTTGAAAAAATAGGTTTTCACAGGCAGATTTAGTTACCATGTCGGTTAACTTCACAGATTTCTACGCTAGTAGCCTAGCCCTGTGTCAGCGGCTGATGGAGGAGCATCTGCCATCCAGGAGGAGTTCTGATCCACTGTTGCCCTTCCACTTTTTGTTGGGCCTGGATTAACGAGGCTGTGGCATTAATGGAGCAGCAGCAGAGTGTTATAGGCCCAGTGATATGATATAAAGTTAATTTAATCACATTAAGGATGGACAAGTGTGCTGTCATAAATGGAGGGGTGTCCATCCAATCAACAGCTTTTACCCGCCCACCCAATCAAAGCAGTCTGGCACTGGGCTTGCTTCTGTTGCTTTCCTAACTCCACCCTTTGTGTCCAAAAAAAGTAACTTCTGGCTCCAAACATGGCTATAGCCAAAATGCAAATCACTGACTTCAGAAACTAAGGATGTCACAGTTCCTTTTTTTAGCTTTCTCAAAAAATGAATTGCAGACTTATTTCAAATGGATTTTGGAAAAAAAAAAAAGTTTTCTTTTTTTTGCTTTGAATGCAATCTGATGTCTGACGTTTATTTTCATTCCTGTGTGAAAGTCTGCAGTAACTGACAAATATTATGGAAAAGCAATGATGTGACTGACAGATGTTCACAGTCAAGTCACACTGCAGATAAGACCCTGAGTGACTTCAATATGGATTTGCCAAAACAGTAACAATAAGGAGGGATTACAACCCAATTGTGTGACATGCCAAAAATAAAATACTATAATTGAAATGTCATTTTCACTGAACAGTGTGTGTGTTAAAATCAACCAGTTGAGAACCACTGGGCTATAGTGCAACACCATAGATATATATATATACGTACAGTAGATGTGGTGTTGGCAACTGCAGTCCTTGGGTACAAACATGTCAATGGAGCCGCCAGCTTGATGTAGGGTAGCTCCCCTTTTAATTGAATGAATGTCAGTAGAATGTCAGCCAAGGTGCATACAAAATTAAATCACCATAGATCTGCAAATTTGAGAAGTGATGTTTTATGTTTTCATTACAAATGTTAGCCCTGTATTTACGACCAACTGTGAGAAAAGCGTTTTTTGCCAATATAGCCTACTTTATATTGAAAATGTAATGACCACGATGGCTGCTTCATTGACGTATGCTGAGAGGCTGAATGTGACGTCTAGTGTATCTATGGTGCAACACTAGTCCACGTTAGCTTAGAAACAGGTTCAGATAGTGATTGTCAAACTGTAGGGCAGGCGGGGTGTGAAAACTTGCCAGATGGGGTCATAGAATCACTCTTCTTTTTTTTCTCTCTCTCTTCAGGTTAGAAACATTAGTTCCAGGTGGCAGAGTCCTGCATGGTTCAAATTTTAACAAACCACAACCGCCCGTACCCGTCATATTTAAACTCACATCCAACCTGTTTTCTGACAGAATTAAAATAAAATTCTGCACCCAAACTGACCCCCTCTAAATAAACCTGATATCCAACCCAAACCAGAATGAAAATCAGTCAGATATTTTTTTTTTTTTTTAAATTAAATACAAACGTGTATTACTATGACAATCAAACCACAGTGACATGTGCAACTGCAGTTGAAGGCAGAGCCAAATGAAAACGTTGCTGAACACAGAGTCTTTACACAGAGTTTGTTGGCACATGATGTTTTGTAGCCTAATGTAAACCGCAAATTAGACCCGCGCTCTCCTGTGCCTGACCCGACCCGAACCCGTATCCGACACAGCACAAAATGTTTCACTAAAATTTGTGTTTCACCTGCAGGGACCCAAACCCGAACCCGTGGAACAAACTTTTTAGGGCATTTTCACATTGCATACCTGAGTCCGTTGGACCCCAAAGTCCACTTAATTTCATCAGTGTTAATGCAAACGTTCCGTGCTCCAGTACCATAACTGAGTCCACCTGAGAAGGTAGGCCGGGGTATGGACCGCATGGCCTCCATTATGGTACGTTGCAGTGTGAAAGCGATCTGTACCTGAGAACAAACGTGACCTAATCATCACTGGTGATTAAGTCAATATGACAGTAGTGACTTAATCACAAAGAGACCATCGATGGCGCTCCTGTTGTCTCCTGAAAATGCCTTGGATCTGTGCAGCACAGGCTCAACTTATCGACCCAACCACTGGGTGATGTATCAGGGACATCGAAGGTTGCTCTTCTTCGCTTTGTCTTCTTCTGATTTTCGTGTTTGTTGGATAGTGACAGAATTTCTTCCACACCGCCACCTACTGTTTCAGCCCTGTACAGTAACATTCACTTGTATTCAGGCAAGGGCCGCGATACATGCTTGTAAACGCAACATTTGTGGGAGAAGTGTGAACCTATTCAAGTACGGTACAGACTCAAGTATGCAGTGGGAAAACACTTAGTGTTGGAGCACCTTGGACTCATTTTATGGACGTCCACCAAACTAATCTACTGCCATGGTGATCTGTCACTAGACTAGACAAAGAGTTTAGGTTTGGACAGTGGACAAAGACTAGACTGGAAAAGACACATGGGACATGTTTGTGTTTTGGACCAGTTTGGAGAGTTTGGACTTGAATGTTCTGAGATGGTTGACGGAAACAGGCTCATGGACCCACTGATACTGGTCACATCTGTGGAAAAAATATGTGTTTGTTGGACTAAAAAAAGGATTGTCTGAGTTGTAAGATCATTGTAATTTAATTTATTTATTTGATCTGGACATTACAAGTCCATTGAGACTGTCCCAGAGGACAGACCAGAGGCTTTGCCTGGGTGTATATAGCACACATGCTCATTTTCAACACAAGTCCATAGGCATTTTTTCTATAAACACAGCACATATGATTAACAATAGGAAATAAAACAGTTGCAATAATTGCACATTTCCTATTTTTATTTGGAAAAATATTGTCTTGGAGCAGTCTGGTCGAGTTTATTTGTATTATTCAGGCAAAAAGTTATTTTGAATTTACAAAACAAGTTATTCAAGGAAAAGCAAAAAGTATTGATACAATATTGATGTTTCTGTCACTAAAAGTTCTATTTGCATCACTATTACAGTGCTGTTGGGGTTGAGGGGGGTCTGGAGGTTTATGGTCCTCCAAAGGGGGGCCTGAGACTGAGAACCCCTGAATTTAGCCAATATGCTGTAATTGTTAACCAGTTTTGGAACTAACTTTAAAAATAACTTGTCGATGCACACTTCAAGAGTCTGATGAGGAAAGTGGCAGCAGCCAAAGGCACAACGTAAAAATAAGAAATGAAAGTCATTATTCCTTATTCTGCAGGTATAATGAACATGCTGCTGCTTCGCTTTTATCATCATACAACGCTGCAAAGTATCATTTTCCTCTGTTTACTCAAAGCAAAGCATTGTCAAAAACTGTAGGTCTCAGAGTGAAACTGTGTGTTAATCCTGTGAGAGACAAAGAATAAACAGCCACAAAGGCCACAGATATGAAACTCAAAGCCAAGTCGTACAGTGGATGGAGTTTGAACAGTTCACATTGAGAACATTTCAGCATAAAACGGGCTACGGCTGTGTCATTACAGGTTTGAGTGAAGCCATTGTTAAAAAAAAAAAAAAAAAAAAAAAAAAAAAAAAAAGAAAGAAAGAAAATCCCCTGAATACTCAAGGTGACGTCTCCTGTGTGGTGCCAATAATGAAGGAGGCCATCGGTGGTTCCTGCAGCAGCACCGTACGCCTTGTTTTTGAACATGATGCTGATCGTTGTGAACCTTCACATGGAGGGATGAAGTTGGATGGAAATGATTCAGCTCCTCTCATTTTCAGTGGCTGTGGGTGGCTGCCTTCAGTATCTGGGATGTCAGGTTTGCATCAAGAGGAACAAAAACACACACACTAAGAATGGGGAAGACACACATAGAGTGAACTTGAAAGTCGAGACTAATTTACAGCTTTTCCTTGTGAGACTTCCTGAGGATGATAGGGTGTGCTGTGGAAAAAGAAACTATCAGATTTGGTTTTCCGAGCCCTCCACACAAGCACAAAGCCTCTCCATCCTGTGTTCGGTTTATCTGACTCCCTTCACGATACTCTGTCTGAAAAATATTGTTTAATCAATGTCCAGAAAGAACTGGGGTCTTATCAGCAGATCCAGCTCTGGCTCATCTCCTCTGACAGTTTCTAGGTGACTGTTTGTCCCATTATTTCATCTCTGATACTTCTTCCCATGTCAGGCTGGCAGCAGCACACACACAGCAGTCTGCCTGACTGTTGTCCTGCAGCTGCTCAGAGCAAGCTGTGCAGCGGTAGTTTATGAAAGGAGATGGACCGAGAGAGACAGACAGAGGGGGAAGTGATACAGGGTCAGAAGTTAAAACGACTACGACAACTATTAGTACTACCAGAAATACTACTATGACTATTAGTACTACCAGAAATACTACTATGACTACTATTAGTACTAGCAGAAATACTACTGCGACAACTATTAGAAC
>JAQQZY010037298.1:0-11009 GCA_030068375.1 Ostorhinchus rueppellii | reverse complement strand
ACACACACACACACACACACACACACACACACACACACACACACACACACACACACACACACACACACACACTCATTGTTCTTCTTTTGTGGTTTGCTTGGAGAGCTGGGTTTGGTGGGAAGAGCGAGCCTTCTCATTCCTCCATGCGTTCCCATGGTCGTGCTTTTGTTTTAGCTAAGCTGGTGCCCCCGGATTAAAGGGAAAATAATCCTTCTTTCATTGTTGTTTTTGTTTTGAAAACCTGCTGAAAAGCGATCTGTTGATTTTTCTCTCATCTTTCACAGATTAAGTTTAAATTGAACGATGAAAGAAGAATTAGATGGTAATGTCTGTTTATGTTTGTGCATGCTGTAAAGTTGACATTTATTTTCTTTTACAGTGATTTCATTTGAATGCAGTTCTGCATCAAAGAAAGATGAAAATGAAAATGGTCTACAACCTTTTCTAGTTTTACAATATGTAATGCACATTTGCTGTGACCGTATGTTTAATTCATCCAATCTCTGATTCATATCCACTTGAATTATTGTCTAGCCCAGCAGCCAAGCTACCCATTTGTGTCAGATGGCAGACTAATGGTGATATTAATGAAGTCATTGCTTTAGTCAGAAAATCAATAGTCACTCGAAACAGTCAATGCAAGCGAGTGGGCTTGAATAGTGACCTAGTTCCCATGTAATGACAGCTCCTAACCCATTCTGTATTGTTTGATGCTCAAAACATCTGCTGCCATACTGCCATACAGTCATATTTATGCAACAAAACACAGCATAATACAATGCACAGCAACGCAGAGTATATGAAGAGGAATTGGGGCAGCTGTAATTTCTTTGTTTGTATGTGGCAATCAACACCGCTAAACAAAACAAAATTTGCTGATGCCTCACACAGCTAGTAATACCAATATTATTCCACATCATTAGCTGTGAAAAATAGCTCTATGAAACATCAGCCACGGCCTTCTACTGGTCACAGAAGGCAGGGCCCGAGAGAGGCCAGGAGGTTAACCTGGCTTTGGCATTAAGCAGTCTGGCTGTTATTGTTGGGTCCTCTAAGTCCGTAAAAGACCCACCGCCGTTAGAGTTGGAGTGGGGCCACATCGAGGTCAGTAGGCCTCAGTGGTCAACTGAGCAATGAAGAGAAGGTGAGGGGGCTTGTACACCAGCCCTGGTTCCTGCTTACAGAAGCAGCCCTGCGCCTCACTGACATCAGTCAAAACTCATGACTGTGTTATTACTGTGTTCTGTTGTGCGCGCTGAGATGAATAGACTCTGCATTCAGTCGAACAAAGAGCCTTGGCATGCATACAGGAGCAGGAAGTGGGAATTCTAATACTGCTTTATCATGGGCCGTAAAAGGAGACAATACAAGCTGTCCCCTCTGAACTGGTTTAGCGAACACTCAAATCTCTATCTTCTATAGAGAGACACTCCCTGCAAGCCATTTTACAGAACAAGACTTTTTCCCAAAGTGGTTCACAGTAGCATAAAAGCATGTGTTTTTTGTGTGATTGCTCCAGTGGGAATCAGTCACCCCTGCTGTAACAGCGTCAGGTCTTAGGCCTTTATCATACACCAATCACATGTCTGAGTGAGAGAATTACCTCAATACACAGGTATTATTGACACATTATATTACGGATAGGCTGCGGTTATCGGTTTTTAAACTGAAGCTTGATTTATGTGGAGTTTTCAGGACATTAATTGAAAATATTAATATGTAATATATAAGAAAACATCTATATTAATTCTAATCATTTTAGCTCTGATATCATCACTAGTTATTAATCAATTTAGAGAAGCTTTTTTCAACATTTATCGTAATATGAATTGTGTCACTGTGTCACCACATCAAATATTGGTAAAATATCATAAAACCATTCTTTCAAATTCTTTCCCTCCTTTATCTGTAAGGCACATGGATCCTAATAGACTACATAGACCACATCATATGATCACTCTTATTGTCACTGATGTTGAGAAACATTTGCTATTCTTTGGTAATTAACACCTATATTTTTTATGTTTGTAACTTATTAATTCATTTTTCCTTTTAATGTCACCAGAGTTTGGATTACACACAGCGCTAATAAATGCCAGGCCAGACAGAACTTTTCTCTTTATTTGTTTGTTGTTTCCTATGCAATAACAACTCATAATATGGTATCAAATAAAAGTGATACTACACCCAAGACACACACCAGAATGTAACTGGTGTAGGATCAAACTATAATAAATGTGAAGCCTATTTACAAACTTGAACATGTGGGCAGAATATTAATGTTGTAAAGTGTTGTATCAAACGTCTGAGTAGTGATAAGAAGACAGTTAATAGGTGATGGTTATGTTAATAGGATAACATTATTGAACAGTGTGGAACCCTGTGTCTGGTGTAATTTGCTAATCAATTCCATTTTCACAGACATTACAAGGTTTTTACAGTTCAAAACCTTTTCTGATGTGATCTTTTATGTACACACTCTATTCTTCTCTATTCCTGTGTATTATTATTGTGTTCCAAATGTAAAAATAAACTTTTAAGTACAAGGATAATGGGACTCAGATGAAATTATTTGGACCAAGACTGAAATTGTATGATAACAACACTCAGGTTAAAATGTGAAGAGCTTAATAATACTTGATTGTTTGTGGACAAAGAACTGTAATCTCTGTCTGTGGGCCTAACTGAGGACCAGTGACGCAACTCCACAGCTCCTCTGTGGGCTTGCAACTAAAATGCTGTTACCAGTGACAGCCTGGTCTGGTCCTCAGGCGAAGCTCAAATACCCAAATGCCAACCCCCCCATCCCACCCCCTCACCCCCTTTAGCAAAACTTCCACATTTTAATCCAATACTGTGCGCAGAGCTCAGGGAAATGATATTTAGGAGACAATGAGTGCCCTGCAGAGAAAAGAAGGGAAGGGGGATTAGTGTGTGTCTCTGAAGTGGCTTTGACTCCCCTACTGATGGAGAGTAATTAAAGCAGCCTACTGTGATGTCGATGTAGCTAAAGGGGGATAATAATGAAACATCACAGCTCATAGAGCTTGGCCCTGCAGCACCTTACTTTGGCCTAAAGCCCTGATTAGAAGCACAGTCATTATGTAGGTTGTTCCTAGACTCACTACTATTAAGGTAACATACACACATTGCTTTCAAGTGTAGGTTTTAATAGAAAAAGTCAGAAATTGTGATGGTTTTAACTTACACAAATTACTAATAGGCACTATGTCTAAGTGTCATGAATTTTGAGCAGGTGATAAACATCAGCCAAAAGTGAACACTGTCTGGCCATCCAATTACAACTCAGCTGAGAAAATATTAACAAAACTGACATTACATTAACTTTTCCAGTTATCTGAGGTTGCAATTTCCTCACAGGCCAGTTACACAGAAAAGTGCGTCAAGTCTGTGACACATCATCATTGCCTGACTCCTCTTATCTTCTTTTAAGATAATCTGGCATGCCCCAAATGCCAACGTGTCAGTGGGCTCAACAAAGTGTAACTTTGATACAGCACAGAATAAAATGGATGACTGGCTTACATATAATGTCCAGGCTGTGAGCTGTAGTGTCATCTAAACACCTGCGCTCTACTGTCTCCACTCTGCAGGTTATTAAGGGTCACATCCACTGTGGGTCTTTCTGTGAAGACTTTACTGAACCCTGCAGAAACATTACATTAGGAACCTGGCTGCTGAAACAGCCTTGTATGATTTACAATGGGTTTCTGGGTGTTTTCTTTTTTTTTTTTTTTTTCCCAATTAATGGTCACAATGGTCACAATGTAGGTAAACAAACATTAATGTCACAGATCTGTTTAATATTTACTAATTTTTATGTTTAGCCTCTGGAGTCACAAAGGTGCAAACAAATATAAATGAAATAAAACCAGTAGTTAAACTCCTCTTAGAACAAGCAGAACTGTTGTTTTCTCTTCAGGGTTTAGTCATTAAACACAGATGATCTCTATTCTCTTCAAAATATAAATAAATAATCCACAAAAACATTTCTTTTACAGCTTTTAGTGCAGTATTTGCCAAATAGTCTAGTAATGTAAAATATTTGTTTCAAGATAAAAGCAGATTTTCTTAATGACATACTGTATTTTTCTTCCTTTTGAGTTTGTTTTCCATTTGCTGCATTAGAATTTTGTGTATCATCAATTTATACAAGTCTCTGTCTTCATCTGGTTGTGAACTGCTGTGCTTTGTTTATTTTCAAGGTAAAGCGTTAAATTCAACATCTGAAGAGGAGACCTGTTTCCCATTATAGGCTGATTGTTTCCTGAATTTGCATAAAACATTGTTAGAAGGTGATAACACTCGCACACGCCATATATACAGCTGTCGGTCCCTAAAGGCATCTTCTATGGGGCTGTTTATAGTGGGAGAGTCAGACATTTGAACTTTATAGTTTGCCTGTGGTTTAAAGGGTGGAAAAGGTGAGAGACACTGGCAGCTCACACCAGCCTGTTTCAAGATCAACATTTCTTTGCTCCACGAGAGCATGAAAAGTAGAGATCACAGCTACTTGAAGGAAAACAGCTGGGCTAAAGCTCACTATGCCCAAGCACATGTGGATAATGGATCGTTTTCATTCAAACTCCCATGCGTTTGTGCAAGTTAGGAGTGTAGAGCAAGGGTGTAGGAGTCAGCAGATGTTAAAGTAAGCATGGAGTGAATGCATAATGAGCTATTAAGGCAGAAAACCATGTCTGAAATAAAGTTGTATTTTGTACACAGATCATAAATGGTCAAAGGGCCCAGTCTTGAAGTCTACCCTACAGTGGGTCTTATTTGATGATATGGAGGGATGGTTTTTGAAAAAGGAATTCTATTGCTTTTTGAATTTTGGATTTCAGCATTTAGGTCAAACTTTACCTCGGGTCTTGCAACCATCTGCTCCTGGGATGCAGGCCAAGGCCACAGGGCAGGGTTCTGGTAGTGAAGAGGAGGCCGGTCGGCACTGTCTCAGGCTCTTTAGAGGCCTTATGAAGCTCAGCATATCCCTGTGATGTGCCCTCTTCCTACCCTGTGTTTCAGGTGTTTTCCCTTTTTAGCTTCATCCTCCAGGGAGCCAGCTTTAAAATGGATGATTGCCTGCGACCGTCGCATTAAAAGCATTAATCCCGCTCTTATCAAGCAGGGAATGATGAATTAGGAGCGTCAGCTCTGGGCTCACCTTTGTTGTCATTTGAACAGAATCAAAGCTTTAAATCACAGGGCTGCACCTGGTAATAGGAGGGGGGGTGTGGCGTGCTAATACTGTGTGTGACAGAGCCGCACTGCTTCCAGCTGATTTAATAACTCCAGAAGGAGGGGGTAGCACTGGGCTAAATGAAAATTTGAGCAAGGTTTAAAATATATGATTGCAAGATGAAATGGCAGTTGCCCTCATTTCTCTTTGGTTAGTGGTCCTTTTCCTTGCTGTGCAATACATGTCAGCTAAATCTGCACTGTCGCTCAGTCATTGTTAGGCCACTTTTGATAAGGTTTTTAACAATGCTACCCAGTATGTGCTCAGCACATGACACTTTCTCTCCCTTTTCCTGCCAGGACCAATAGAAATTCAAATTCTCTTTAAAAGATCAGGCTGACTTGCTGATGTTTTAGACAACTTACCACAGCGTAAGGTCTCATTATAATCAAGCTTGATTTGTTTAGAGGTAGGGCATGTGCTAGTACAGGAGCAGAGAACATGCTCTACCAGCAGTAGGACATTTACTGCTTTGAGCAACTGTAACATCATTTGCACCTCTCCCAATAGCAGGTGTTTTTCTTTGCATATTTACTGACTTGAATCTGATACAAAATATCCACATGGTGTATCTTTTACTGACTGCATGCTAGAACAGGACAAAACATATGAATCCTGACATTGTATGCTATGAAACTTAACAAAATAAAACTGCTTATGAGCAAAATCCAAGCAGCTAACCTTCCCCTGTTTATGGACTGCTTTTTTGTATTTCTGAATTAAAAAAAAAAAAAAAAACATCCATGGAATTAAGCAACTGCTTTCATGAGAAAAGACAATGTAACTCTATTATTAAAATTATTTTACAAGGTTCATTTCTGTAAATTCCCACATCAAAGGAGCTCATTACATTTTGTTAATTAGACTCAGAATAATTGAACCTCACTTCAAAATGCAGGAATATGAGAGTAGGTTTGTGTTGTTCATTGAAATAACGATTGGACTTCAGTAGCCTAGTTTTTCTGAACATCTGAGGCAGCTAAGGTGATTTTCCACTTCCTAAATTATATTATTATTCTCATGTCCCTATCTTCTACTATTTTTTGTCTTTTCTCTGGCCCTGTCATTTCTTTTCTAAACACCCACAAGGTCTGTAAAGCACTCAGCCAGTTCAATCCATACCCTTCGAGTAGCATGGAAAGCACTCTTGTTTGAGACTGTAAATGCTGCAGAGAAATATGTGAAAAGACAGTTATGTTGCAGTGAATATTAATGGCTCTTTGAGTGCTTGCTCCCTGGTAAACAGAAGGATTGAGTTGACATGTAGCCAAAGACATAATTTAAATCTGGGGAGGTCACAGGAAACATTAGCAAATTATCTACCCAATGCCTTCCAAGATCTCCCGGCAGATAATGGAAAAGCCAATCTATTTGGCTGATCGGTATCTTATCGGAATAGGCTGAGAAAAGCTCACAGTAATTTCACTTGATATGATAGAAGATTTCCCTTCACTTTGAGATTAGGTTTGCCTCAGGGGTCTGTGCTATAATTGTAAGTCTCTAACAAGGTGAAACATTTGTGGAATTCATAACTATATTTCTCATGAAACATGCAATAAGTGGGCAGCACTGTGCAAGTTGTGCATATGGGGGTAAACACATGTATCCTGTAGTTAAATTGAGCCAGATTGGAATTTGATTATCTTTCATTTATATAATAAATAATCTTTTGCATTCTGGAATTAGATGTTTCATGCTTATTTATGCATAAGCTTTGATCTTATGCATAAATGTGATCTAATACATATATGTTTAGTATTCATTTATTTGTAGAGTGAAAGTTGTTTGTACTGTCTGTATTTATTGTTGAAACAATGTTTATGCAGCTGTGATCTAAAAGGTGATTTAATGAAGCCAGTAATAACTATTACCATCATTTGAATTCTATTACTCTAGTTCTGATCAAGCTCAGTGCATATATGGTTTATCTAGAACAGCTTTGTCAAAATAAAGTAGGTTTTCACATTATTTATATCAAATACTGTGGCTAGAAAAAATTGTATATAAAAGTGAAAAGCAGATCCAAAACAGATGGAGATATGGCTGGCTATACTGGGATGAGACGTGTGAATGGATGTATTTAGGGATGATTTTTTGGCAGGATGTCTGAATGGAGTCATTTAATTATAATATGATCCTTAGAGCAGCCAAAATACCACGCCAATCAGTCTAAATTATGTTTTATTACCTTTCCGGGGTCATTCATGGTGATAAATGTTTGCACTTGCTGCTGGTAAAGCGGTTGACTGTGACCTTAAAGATGAGGAAAGGAGCCATCTGTTGCACAGCTGTAGACTCTGGATCCTTTCACTTCTACAGGGAGAAGGGAAGTGAGAGGGAGACAGCGAGGCAGAGACAGACAAAGGAGCTTCTTACCTTAATCTTCTGTCTATCCAGCAAGATTTCATCAGACTGGTTTGTACCCCGTATTGCTCTGCCCTCTAAGGGTTTTGTTTTATTTAAGCCCAGCTGAGCTTCCTTCAGAAATGGTGGTCCATCTTGATGTGAATTAGCCCTGACAGCTGTGGCTATAAAGTGGAAACAGATCCGTGGCCTTCTGTATGGCCTCTGGAATTCCACAGCTCTCTGGGGTCGAATCAGCTGTCCTTTACACCAATCGATCCAAGACCATTGATTGCTCAGCCGATTTAATTTGCTTTCTGGTGTCTGATTAGTAATGATTTACACAGCCCTTTGTTCTCTATGCAAAACCTTTGAAACAATGCTTTGATGAATATTCTACTTTTTCTCACTCTTTCATGTATAAACCTTGCAGATGTATAACTTATGACCCCGCCCACCAGGAAGGAGCTTGTTTTTCCCTCTGGTGATCAGTGGGAATTGGAGGAGCTTGTTTTCACCTCACCACCGTAAATCTAGTAGCAGAGGTCAGCAGCTGAAGAGACTCTTGTTCCAAGTGAGGCTGACAGGTACCTGATGTCGGCCGCTAAAATACAAATTTATCACCTGACATTTTGCTTTAATGAACAGCAGGTATATTCTCTTTGCATTCCAAAACAGCTGCAACAAAATGATTACCACCCACAGTGAGTATGTCAACTGTAACATGTTTCTGTAACATTAGAAAAGCCTATGAGTGACATTTCTGAAAAATGCAGGCGCTGAGCGTATCGTGAGTGAACGTTCAAAAATAGCCTACATTACAGAGACCAACCCTGCATGCCATGTTCTCCACTCTGTAACCTCCTCCCACCATGCTGTGCAGAAAGTACTCCGAGGTCACAGCTGCAGCATGCGGGGGATGTCGGGGCAGGGCGGGTGGAAACCTGGGTCTAGAAGGAGAGGTTTTGTTGAAGGAACAATTTAGAGAGACTCTCTCCTGCTGCCAGGATAGAGGGCAGGAAGTGAAACTTGTACCAAAGCAGCCTCATAAGCAGAGGCCTGTGGGTAAATTGAGCTTCACAGCTGGAGACCCTCCACCCTTCCCTGCTGTGACCCAGTGGCCCTTGCTGAAGGTTTTTGTGGTGTTTACTGCCTAGTGATGATACGTGAGACCAACTTACATGAACAACAACATGAAACATTACATCTCTATCACAAAAGATGAAAATAAAAAGCGGAAAGGCAGAAATTCTGTAACCTTAAGAGAGGACTTTACAGAAACACTGTTAGCATAAATCAGGAAGATTATGCAGAAGTAGTTTTGCAATAACTTCACTATACTGAATAATGTATAAATTGTTCATAAAGAGGTCAGATATTGTATTTAGTTGAGTGGAATGAGTCAAGAAAATCAATATAAGTCACATGTCTGTGAATGTAAGTGTAGAGTTGGATTGGAGGTCCCTTGCCTAGCATGGCATATGAATAAATAGCCCAACAATATGTGTAAAGTTCACCAATTAACATGTTGTTGAAATGTTCAAAAAGACATTTTACAGGGTTTTAGGGAAAGATGCTGGAACTGAAATACACTGTCTGGTCAAAAAAAAAAAAAAAACACCACTCAAAAGTTTGTCCATTAATATTTCAGGATACATTTGGGCTGACATCATTTTGGTCACTCAGTGCTCATGCAAAGTCACAATAAACATTACAGCATTCATTTCCATCCTTTTTTTTGGCCAATTTTTTTTTCTTAATAATGGGAGTCAGTCAACTGCATAAAGGGTCTGTCACAAACCTTCTTACAAATGAGAAGTTCATATAAATCTCCCGGTTCGTACAAGATCTGGAGTTCGTAGACATTCGTGGAGGGAGCAGTAGTTTCTTACTGTGTTACGAAGTTGGTACAGCTGCTGTTCAAATCGCAAGAGCAACTTGAGGCCTCTGTGAGAAAGTGATATGATTTTGTGTCATACAAAGACTGTACAGTTGTCACATTTGTTGTCTTGGGAGCTTCCTCCATCATACCTGTGGCCACTACATGAATTTTTTTTTTTTTTTTTTTGTAAGGTGGCTGTATCCCTGTGTGCAACTCACAGCACTCTCAAGTTGATGATAAGAAGATCTTAGCCTTTATCAGAATATTTAGATTGGTATAAAAACAATGGCCATGTACTCTCTTAAAGGAGTGATGTTTTGCTTTTTTAAATGGAAGTATTCATTTTAAAACATTTCCCTGTTGTCTACATAAACTGTAAATGCTCTGCTTGGGTCTGAATTCTTCATTAATTAAACTCCACAGGCCCATCTTCAGCCCTATTTCTGTGTAATGACACCAGAAAGGTCATTTTGAGCGATGACCCTTTAAATCCAAATAAGCCACTTCACACCCCACCCCCTCCAGGTTGTTGGCCTTGGTTTCTGTCCCGTTCAGCCACTTATGTTCGTTAATACCACCAACAACTGAACATTTAAGGTAATTGATTCAAAGTTTGCACATATTTTCAGTTTTCACTACCGCTGCTGCTGCTGACAAACAATTATGGAGTACTCTTAGAAATGTTCATCAGAAGCCTTGACCTTACATATGCAAATGTTGTGATGTAACTAGTTATAAAACATAACAAGTTAAGCAGGTATTGAAGCTGGTTGTAGAAATCCACTCAATTTTTGCCAGAGTGAATATAAAGATAGCTTTGCAGCACGTGGAAGGGAACTGTTAGGGTCCAAATACACAAATAAATGTATCAAAGAGTAATAAAAGTGTGTTTAGCAAAATATGACCCTGTTAAAAGTCTTGTGTCATGATCATCACATTCAAGATGGCAATAATGCCCACAAGACTTTAACTTCTACAGCTACAGCTGCAAGATGAAGAGAAGGAAGCTCAGGCGGTTTTGTTTTGGTCTGACAGCAGCGTTAAATCGTTAAAACATTAAAAAAGCTTAATGTAGCTTAATGCCCCGTAACAGTTATCACCAAAATAAACCAAACACCAAAATAACTAGAAAAGCACTCGGAGAGCGCAGACCTCCGCCAACCTCATTGTGACTCCCATCCAACAGTCGTATATTTTTAATGTTCCATATGCCCTGTCGTTGAATCAAATGTATCATTTATAGACAATACCTGTAATCCGATTACAGTAGTAGTGGCTCTTGTAAATTGTATTCCCAACCATGACGATTTGCTAGGTGATGCCAATGTTTAACAAAAAAAATCATGATCCGGAATCTGGATCTGATCCGGATCAGCCTTGTTTGTGTCATAGGAGACCATACCCTTAAAGGAGACTTTTTAAAGGCCATTTTACAAACATAGCACACCTGCTTGAGGTCAAAGAAAGTTGGCCAAAGGGAAAACCGTGAGAAATTTTCATGCGGGCTGCACAAAGTTATTCTCT
>JAQQZY010037278.1:0-11009 GCA_030068375.1 Ostorhinchus rueppellii | reverse complement strand
AAATGTGAATACTTTAGTAGTTTCACTTAAGTATGATGTTTAAAGAACACTTCAACTTTTACTCAAGTCAGTTTTTTCATATAGTACTTGTACTTCTACTCCAGTACTTTATACATCTCTGCTCCAAATTCATAAACATTGTGTCATAAATACAACCTTTGTTTTTGCTCTTCTTTGTCTCGTTCAGTGAGTTCCAGTGGTAGAGAAAGAATACTTGTACTGTTGGATCTGCTTGGCGTTAGCTTAGCGCGGAAAAGTTTGTCTAATTGTTCTGTTGTTTTATGAAATTATTTGTGACATACGCTGATCTCAG
Source organism: Ostorhinchus rueppellii (assembly GCA_030068375.1). Lineage (NCBI taxonomy): Eukaryota > Metazoa > Chordata > Actinopteri > Kurtiformes > Apogonidae > Ostorhinchus > Ostorhinchus rueppellii. Next base: position 10,696 of record JAQQZY010037278.1, on the reverse strand, counting down.
ACTGTTGCAGATATTTACTCATTTAAGTGATTGTTGTTTTTGTTTAGTTTGTTTTACGATCTTTTGTTTACGTGGATGTACAGAATGTGTATCTTGCTTGAGGAGTTGTGCAGTGTTACCGTGGTAACACAGATGGAACTGTATCTGCCTCAGGTACCAGGGAAAACTGGGCTTAACAGGCTCCACAAAGATGATACAACTAAAGATCGTAAGCTTTGGGTGTAAACATGTCGCAGCCTTGGGCTCTTCGATGGAAGATCAGAGGCTGCTCTGTTTGAATGGAGTCCTGTGAGAGAGGTGGCTCCGTTCAATGAATAAACAACTGTTTTGTGAGAACACTTTTATAACTAGACAGCATCTGTGGTTGTCTTGAACATCTTGTGTCTAAACTTGGAAAATAAGATCCAAAATGAACAAAATGACTGTTATATGAGACAAGTGACAGCTTCAGGTCTGTCATGTTGCCTTTTTTTTTTTTTTAATTTAAAGTAAAAAAAAAGTAGCAAGAATCTTCAAGTATACCAAGAATGTTAACTGCCATGGTGGAAAATCTGCTCTGCTGAACCATAAAACTACCTGAACTAAACTTTCAGAGAACATTGTGTGAAGTCAGAGAACTGATAACACTGACTGACAGAGATACACGTTATATTTTGATAAATCCAAGACTGGGATTTTCCGCATTCATACAGATTATTATTGTTTTTAGTGACTGTTAACATGGTAACAGAGGTCTTAGTTTATTTGTCAGTTGTTGCTACTGGTTATGTTCTTTTGTAACTGTACTCCATTAACCCCTGATGTGTCTGTGCTGAGCGTTCTGAATGTAAGATTTATTTGAAATATTTGTAAAAATTCAACGATTGCTCAAAAAGAAAAATTTCAAAATGTGCTAATAGAACAGACGTTCTTTCCACAGATACCTGAGCATGCTCAGTGCACCCCCTCACCCCACCCCACCTGTGTAATGGGGGTAAAACACAGAGCAGTGAGACCAACTCACTGTAAAAATAGATGGTTTGGGCTGGGTTTTTTTTTTTTTACATTGCTTTCCTTGTTGTTTTTTGTTTATACTCTTGTTTGCAGTGTTCTCTTGATTTCCCTTCTTTATTGAGTTTTGAAACTTTTTTGTAACTGCTTTTTGGAGTTCAACCAGGTGTCAAAACGCAGCTAGACTGATTTAGGAAAAACAAAACAAAACAGAAACGACTGGGTCTAAATTCAAATCCTTGTTGTTCAGTGTGTTCCAGTTCACCGTTCATGTTCAACATCGTAAATCTCTTACTGATGTACATTCAGAGTGCCGCATTTAATAAAAAAACAGTAAATCTTCAACTCCTCTCTGTGTTTTTCTGTTATTTCACTTGTTTTGACCCTAAAACACACAGTAAAACAAAACCACTGAAGGAAAGGAACACAAGCACATACTCACAGCAGCTTTTATGAACCCGAAACAGACGCAGATTCACAGCAGAACGTTTACCTGCGATAATGTCTCAGAGGTTAAAGGGTTAACCATAACCCCTTTCAATGAAGTGAAAATCTTTTACAGATTCTGTCCTTTATCATGGATCTGCTCCAAAGTCCTAAGTGTTCTGTCCTTGGCCCATGCCCTACCCTTCCACCAAGTTTCATGAAAATCAGTGCAGTAGTTTTGCATCATCCTGCTAAATATGAATGGTGAAATAACGTTTTTTTGTTCGCTTTAAAATTTTTATTTTTATTTTTTATGTCTTTTACTACACTTTCAGCATAGTGTAATTCCAGTGGTCTGAAAAAAACAAACAAACTTTCAAGTAATTTTCTGGCACAAAAAATCTGGGGGCATGACAAAGGTTTTTCAGAGAGGGGGGAGATAAAACTGGTCAATAAAAGTCCAGTCCATCAGATTCATAATAATCTTATAAGTGAAAAATTCATCAGATGTATCTCTACTTTGCAGACTCATCACAGAAGCAACGTGACTTTTCTACAAAATAGTGTTGCATAATCAACCTTTATATTAATTCTTCAGATGTTTTTTTTTTAAATATTTTTTTATGATTTCTACTTTCTACTTTCTGTAATGGATTACAATTTGGAAGTAGCTTGCACAACACTGGCAATCTTATTTATTTATTTATTTATTTTTCTAGTTTATTTGATAGGGACTATGCATATTCATGAACATTGGTGTCTAAAAAATACACCCATGTAAATATGCCAGAATTAGTAAAAATAACTTCTTTTCATGTGCAGTCCCGAAACAGATCTCTATGAAAGCAAACAACAACATCAAGAACACAAAGAGCAATGAAAAAATGTTTTAGACTGTGAATGTGTCAGGTGTTTTGGAGTTTACCTGTCCAGCAGAGTGGTCTGTATTCCTGTTTTTATTCAATGCACCCCCAACCATGACTTTCCTTTGGATGGGCAGCCACCCTATTTTGACTGGAGCCAGATTACTGAGTTGAGTTTGTTCCGTCTTTGGGGTCTGCATGATGTGAGCTCTCTCCCAACTTCGCTCTGGAGGAGAAAAAAGCCCGGCTTGGAGGGATTCTTGGCTTCCGAATGAGCTCTCACATAGGCTGGGACTCCCACATGAGGACGACCCCCTGCTGGATGGGAGAACCCTCTGCTGCCTCCAATTGCGTCCAGGTGCGTCTTTGAAGAGATTGGGCATAGATGTGGTGTAATCATTAAAAGCTGGAACCTGATCGTGAACAGGGTCTCCGAGGGGCTCGTTCTGAATGCTCTGCAGGTGCTCCAGCCACCTGTCCAGCTGGCCTCCTTCAATGGCGCTCTGAGGCCGGGTTGCACGTGGGGGACGAGTAACACGGGGCAAAATCTCCCCCTGTGATACCAGGGTCTCCCAATAGGACTCATCTCCAGACCTCCTCCAGGTTGGAGGCTTTCTGAGGTGGGCAGCTGGCCCTCGGAGAGTCATCCCTCCAGTGATCAGGTAACCACTCGCAGCTCTCAGGTTTCAGCCAACGATAAAAGCCCCTTCAGAGTGGGGTATTAATGAGAATCCTTTGGATCAAATGGACCTCTGACCATGAGGCACGCCAGAAATGCACTGAAAGGAGTAATAAGTTAGAAGAAGGCTGTGTCACTGATAGAATCCTGCTGTTAGAAATGTACAAAGAAAAAACTAACATAGCACAGTCAGACTGGATTATAAAACCTGTCCATATTAACTGCAACAGAAATGAAAAATTCAACAAACCAATCATGCTTTCATTACTTGCCTGCAATTCTCCTCAGTCTTCAGTGTTTCCAACAAAGTAAACAGTCACTTTGACTCAGAAGGTGCTAGTGAGTACTGTCTCCACTCAGGCATGTAGCAATGTGAGGGATGCTTTGGCGAACAAAAGAGTTACTGAGCACAAGAGCTGAATATCCAATACAAGGAGGGAGAATGTTAGAGACAGGGGGTGGGCGGGCTGAAGGAAAATAAAAAACAAACACTTATTGTTGAGTGCAATATTATCCTGTTTTATCAAAGAACATCATCAACATTCAACTCTTTATTGGGCAAGTTACTGTTTTTGGACATTTCTGCACGCATTACAAGGCACAGTAGTCACTTTTCCACTGACCCTCAAATTGTGTGAGTATAATTTGTGCATAAAAATCTGCCTAAATGAAAAACAACAATTTTGCCAAAACTCTTGTTTTTTGATTAAATGTTTTTACACTTGGAAAAGGTAGTTTTTCAGGCATAGCAAAAATGGTACATTGCACAAACCTGCAATGGAAAGACCTTTTAGCACAACTAGAGTCCTGTGAACAAAAAAAAAAAATGGAATGAAAAACAGTTGTTAAAGGATGTTACAAGTGAAGAAGAGTTTTAAAACCAACATGGCATATGCGTGGGCACAGAAGGAAATTGATTTTCTTTTTTTATTCAGTAGAGATAAAGTACTGTAGAGTATAGAGTACTTCATATCTGTAAATCAACATGATATTTATGTTCATCGCCATTTCTATGGAATGACTTCTCATGACGTCTTGTAATAATAAACACAAATCATTGCGTTTGGAATTTAACGGAAAAACTGACTTTACGCACTTCTGTTTTTTCTTTTACATTTAGTAAATAGTGATTATGTTTACCTCTGCCAAGGAGGTTATGTTTTACTGTCCGTTTGTTTGTTACTTTATTTGTTAGCAACATAACTCAAAAAATTATGGATGGATTTTGATGAAATTTTCAGGAACTGTTGGAAATGGCACAAGGAAGAACTGATTACATTTGGAGGATGATCCAGAAGAAATCCTGCATTCTGGGTCATTTTGAAATTTTCGTTAACATTGCGGTAAATGGAGCATAAAAGTTTGATGGTCAATATTTCACGTGATTACCAATGGATGTTCATGAACTTAGAGATGCTGCTTAAGGGTATGGTCTCCTATGACACCACCAAGGTTGATCTGGATCAGATCCAGATTCCGGATTTTATTGCAATTTTTTTTTGTTAAACATTGGCATCACCCGGCAAATCGTCACGGTTGGGAATACAATTTACAAAAGCCACTACTACTGTAATCAGATTACAGGTATTGTCTATAAATGATACATTTGATTCAACTGATACATTTGATTCAATGACAGGGCATATGTAACATTAAAAAAGTACGACTGTTGGATGGGAGTCACAATAAGCTTGGCGGAGGTCTGTGCTCTCCGAGTGCTTTTCTAGTTTATGCATATGTCCGATAGAAAAATGACGAGTGAGGACAGTGAGTCACCAATTTCAGGTCCAATGTGGTCTCCAGGGTGTGTAAGGTCCACCTATGCATGAACAGTGAGTGGACCTGCTTTATGAGATACCATGAAGTAATGGTCCTAATATAATGAAGTAATGGAACTAATGTAATGAAGTAATGGTACTAATGTAATGAATGATGTTCAAAGGGATCATCTGGATGTGGACTGGGGTCTGGATCAGCACGCATGTTCTAAAGTTCTAAAATCCTTTCACTTTACATGTGTTTTCATACATTTTTTATTTAGACTTTTTGAATATTTATTTATTTATTTATTTATTTATTTATTTATTGTCACTTATGGGGAAGGAACCACATACAGTAACTTCATTAATTGTGATATTTCACATGAAAATAAAAAAAATGTTAAAAATTTCACAAAAGTGATAAAGTCTTTTTATGTCCTCCAATAACAGACTGAGGTTTAAATTTGGAATTGTGTCCTATGACAGGTTAACAATTTAGTTACCAAAGTATTTTTAGGGGGGGGCTTTAAAAGACAAACAAATTTAACTGTAAAGTAATAATACTTTTGTGTATGTTATTGTCATTATTTATATATATATTTTTTTATTATTTATCCAGTCTTTTTAATATAGCTTTTACGTCTATGACATATATGGGTTGTTTTCTTTTAGCTGTTGCTTTTAAAGGAATTCCCCTGTGTTTTATTTTTGTGCTGTGCATTTTAGAAATTTCATTCCGTAACAATTTTCATTGAATGGCAATAAATCTGATTTTGATTATCATTATTCATTTTCATTGTTGAAGTTGTGCAATGGTACCTTTGTGTATTACTTTTTTTCTCTGTGAATTATTATTGCTTTCGTCTTGGAGAATGTTTGACTGTACCTTGTAAAAAATGTAAAAATACAAAGTAAATAGTCCCTGACAAAAAGACAAGCAACAAGTCTGGAAAAGCCACTGCTGACAGACAACGGAGCGTTACTAATGAGCAGATAATCTGTGTTGTTCCATGACTCGGTTACAGCGTCAGATATCCTCTTTGTCGAGTTGTATTTCTGCTCTTCCTTGTGATCTCGTGGTCGGAGGGTGATGGTGAGTCTTGGCTCTCCTCAAGTCTCAACCCAAGCCATGTGACTGGAGCGAGACTGTCTTAAAAAGGGGCCAGTGTCCTTTTAAATAACAAACTGTGACCCACATGATGCTAAGGGTATTTACAAGAATGAAGAATCTGCTCCAAGCTAGAGGCAAAACACTGCCGTGGATTTGATTTGGAAACAGTTAAACACAGATCTGTGAAGATACGACCTCCTCCCAAAAGGAAATGGCAGTAACTTTGATGTTTAATGAATTTCTGTGTTTCTCTGTGGATTAACAGTCCCCAGATGTCTTTCAAAGCAACTTCAGCGCTACTTGGTGGAATAACATTTTCCAAACGTCCATCAAAGACAGAGATAAGACACAGATATCTTCAATATCAGTTTCTGTGACCTGCTTTAGGACACCTTATCATGCTGAGAAGCTTCATGCAGAAGGAATATGCAATGATGTAAGACAATTTGCATCTTTTTGTCTGCTCGGTCTGTGAGATAACATCAAAACAAATCAGGGACTCAATTGAGTGAGGACAGCTTTAAAAAGAAAAAAAAGGTTCAAAAGAGGTGACGCTTTTTACAGAAGAAGAACGAAATAGACATCACCCTCTGCTGGAAATACTCTGACAAGACAAGCAGAGACTGAAACAGCAAGGGGGAGGTAAAAGGTCATCCACTGAAACCTTAAAAATATGATGTGCAGGGTCATTCTGGACTAAAATGAAGAGCTGGAGTGCTTTCACTTGTGGAAAACACCAAAGCTTATTATGTTGTAAACTTCAGCATCACTGTACAGTACTTTAAAGGGGTCGTACTTTGTTAAAGCTACTTTTATTAGACTTTAGTACTCCAAAACAGGGATGTGAACCCAAATGCAGAGTCAGACAAAGGTTAAAGTTAAATCAGTCACACAGTTTATTAACAGCAGTACAATAAATGGATCTTTAATTGTTCCAATAAGGAAATGTTCAGGATCCAGTGGGGAAATCCAGGCTTGGGGTTCAGGTACAGTCTGGGGGTCAAAACCAAGTAATCAGTCCAATCATACAGAAGTACCGATAGGGGATAGGCAGGCTCAAAGGTCCAAAAACAAAAAGGCAGTCCAGGTCAACATGGGAGAAGCCAAATAGGCTCTGGAGGTCCAGGATAAAAAAAAAAAAACAGGTTGTAACAGGCAGAGGTACTGACAGACAGACAAGTCTCAGGAAATCCAACATTAAAAACATGGGTCAAGAAACAGACAGGGCAAAGAAGAAAGCCTCATTGGCAACTCACAAAAGATAGACAACGAACTCACACAGGACACAGCAAACACAAGACTTATATATATACAGGAGGGAGAGATAATGAGACACAGGTGCAGAACATTAGGGCGGGGACAGGCAATCACAGAAGCAGGAAAACAGGAACAGGAAGTCAAGACACCAGACATAAACCAGGAGGGAAAATGGCAAAATAAAACAGGAAGTGAGCAGACACCACACAAACACTCATGTCTGATAGCAGACAGGACAGGTTCATTTATTTGTGTATTTGGACCCTAATAGTTCATAGAGTTTGAATTTGAACCCTCCAGGTGCTGCAAAACTATCTTTATATTCATTTTGGCAAAAATCCAGTGGAATTCTACAACCCTTTTCAATTCCAATAACCGAAGGGTTGGCGGTTTCAATCCCGCTCTGTCCTCGTCAGTCTGTTGTGTCCTTGGGCAAGACACTTCACCCTCCTTGCCTCCAGTGCCACTCATACTGGTATATGAATGTTTGGTGGTGGTCAGAGGGGCCGTTTGACATGAATTGGCAGCCACACTTCTGTCAGCCTGGCAACAAATGTAGTTTATCACCACCAGAGGGGGAATGTAAGGGAGAATGAATAATGGTTCAATACTGTATAGTAAAGCACTTTAGGTGACTTGAAAAGCACTATAAAAATATAATCTGTTATTATTACATTTAGCTAAACCCACTTTTATCAGTCTTTGGTTCATTTATTTGTGTATTTGGACCCTAATAGTTCATAAAGTATTAATTTGAACCCTCCAGGTGCTGCGAAGCTATCATTATATACATTTTGGCCAAAATTGTGTGGATTTCTACAACCCTTTTCAATTCCTGATTAATTTCTTACATCTATAACTAGTTACGTCATGAGATTTGCACATATAAGGTCAGGACTTCCAATGAACATTTCTCAGAATACGCCATAATTGTTTATTAGCAGCAGCGGTTGTAGTAAAAACTGAAAATATGTTCAAACTTAGGGTCGATTACCTAAAATATTCAGTTGTTGGTTGAACGGGACAAAGCAACACAGCCAATAACCTGGAGGGGGCGGGGCCTGAAGTGGCTCATTTGCATTTAAAGGGCCAGCTCTCCAAACCACCTTTTTGGTGTCATTACTCAGAAACAGGATTGAGGTTGGACCTGTGGAGTTGAATGAAAGAAGAATTCAGACCCAAACAGAGCATTTACAGTTTATGTAGACTACAGGGAAATATTTGAAAATGAAGAATTCCATTTTAAAAAGCAAAATATCACTCTTCTAAGTCAAACCCCTTCTCTATAATATCACCAGGAAACAGCTCCAAAAACTACAATCCATCCAAAATTGTGCCGCTAGAGTCGTTACGAGAGTCCATAAACGGGAGCACATCAGTCCAATTTTCCACAACCTCCACTGGCTCAGTTACCTTCAGAATGGACTATTCACCCTATTCTCCATGGTTACTGGGGTGGTGCCATCTTGTTTATTTTGTGCTAGAATTTCCAGTGGTGTAGCGGAGTCATTGGTGAGTATATATATTAAAGGTCTAAAGAAGTGAGGTAAAATTACCAGTATTATTTGTGCAGTCCGTGGTCACCACAATAATTGGAAGAAGAAATGTTTATCTCTTTAACAAGAGTGTTTTACTCACGGGAAGAGAAGGGGTGAATGCTGTGGACCGGCCTTCAATCTTTATCCGCTTCCTCATGGTGAAGAAGACTGGTGTCTTTGGCTGAGGGTGCTCAACTTAAAAAAAACACAGAAAAAGCCATATGTCTGTTTGTTTCACTTCATGGATGGGAAACCTACAATCCAGCACCCATATCCTGAGAAATAGCTATGAAGCTTCGGAGCGACGTCCGCGCCGACAGCTTGTGAGGTGATCAGGTAAATTTATATAAAGTTTACTTTGCCCTCACGCCAGTTTGCTGAAGTAGATGTTAGCTATATTTGCTGCTAGCAACTAACATTCTGTTAGTGACTGCTAGTTAACCCATGGTTTAAAAGATTTTAACACGATGTAGTTTAGGAGTAAATGCTTTAAATAGTGTTAACCCTGGTTAAGCCAGAAGTTCCAACACAGAGTGGAAGAAAAAAGTAGTTAAAAGAGGTGGGGCAGAGTAAGGTGAATAAGACGACTCTCATCATGTACCAATGTATCCATGGAAACGCCCCCGACTACCTGAAGGACTCCCTCACCCCTCACATATACACCCAGATCCTCCAGCCCAACAGCACCAACCTACTTTATCCCCCCAGAACCAAGCTTCAGACCATGGGAGACCTTTAATAGTTGATTTGTAATTTAGTATTAGATTTTAATGTCGGATATCATTATTTAGCGCATATATGTTTGGTCCTGGTGAATAACAGAAGGATTATTCTTGTGTCCTTTGAGAAATTCTGATTTTAGATTTTGAAGTTTTGGTAAAATCATGTGTTTCTCCCACCGTTGACAAGCATAATTACTTATTTACTCAGATGAAAAGGTACATGATTGCCCTTCACCTACAATAGCCCATGTAATTAGAAATAATGCTACTTTACCAGTAGTAGTTGTACAAAATAGATAAAAATTGGCTTCCCATTGAGGTACTATTAATAAATAGGAATTAAATAACAAAGGAAAGCTGATATCAATAAGTATCATTATTCCTTTTCACTTTAAAGGCTGAGCTCTAATTCTAAGCGGCAATTAAAAACTATTATTGGTGACCTTTTCTTTCTTTCTTTCTTTTTTTTTTTTTTTTACATCAGAACATTTATGAAACTGAGTAATATTTTAGAAGTCCACATAAAACATAGAACAGAGTGAATACAACAGTGAAATATTGCAAGAACTGCAGCAATTGCAATACTGCCTAACCCCACTAAATAATATCTTTATCTGTTTTTTAGTGATGAAAATAGAAAAATATAATATTCTTTGATAATATAGCAATTTGAATGGAGTCAGAAGTATTAATTAGCAAAAAAAAAAATATGAATAACACAGGCTAATATTGAGAATTCAGGATTTTTATTTGTACTTTAGACTCACATAATTACTACTTAAGTACTACGAAAAACAACAATATATTACCTATAGTGTGTAAATGAGTTTTGATGCATAATTGATTGTACCAAAAGATTACAACTAACAGATAGATGGATTTATTGTCACTGTCACTACTATTATTACTACAACAACTACTACTACTAGTAATAACAATAATAATAATAATAATAATAATAATAATAATAATAATAATAGAATGGTGGTATATAACAAACATTGAAATAACTGTTTTGTTTTGTGGCTAGCCCCACAAAATAAAATTCTTATACTTTGGTACTTTATCCTTTTCATGCTATGCTGTCTATATTGTGATTAAAATAGAAAAAAAACAAATTCTTTGATATCAGGGTCATAATCATTTTACATAATTATTACTAATAAAACCAGCCTAAAGTTCATTAAAGTTTTTATTCATGAGTCAAAGGAAGCAGAACTTCTGTAACTTGGGCCCCGTCCCCACGGATACGGATTCGCGTGAATTCGTCTCAGAATCTTAGCGAATTGGCCTTTCGTAAAAATTGATACGGCGGAAACGGTATCCCAATACGATACTTTTGGAATTCGG
>JAQQZY010037268.1:0-11010 GCA_030068375.1 Ostorhinchus rueppellii | reverse complement strand
AGATAGATAGATAGATAGATAGATAGATAGATAGATAGATAGATAGATAGATAGATAGATAGATAGATAGATAGTTAAAACATGTCTGATTAATAGATGGATAATTAACAAAAATGAGTTAAAAAAAAGACCAAAATTAGGGGAAAAAACCCCAAAAATAAGTATCAAAATTAGTGGTGACAAAAAAATAAGAAGCAAAATTAGTCAAAAATGTTCAAAATAGACAAAAAAATCAACATAAATAAGTGACACAATGAACTAAACAGATGGATGGATAGGATGCACACATAAATACACATGTTTTGAAGGTTTGTTGTAGCGAAATGTTTATATTTGAGTTCCATTTGTGGATTCCAAGTTGTTTTAATTTCCATCAGATCGTTTCATTTGACTGTATGTGAGTAATAATAGTCCTGGTGCTTTATTATCTGCGTTGCTCGGTTTTAGATTCTAGAGGAAAGTGTCCGCGTCTGTTGGGATGGAGGGGCTTTTTTTTTTTCCCAGGTGTGGGAGGGGTCTGCGGTGGTCTTTTCCCTCCGAACCTCCTTCCTGGTCTTTGTGGACCGTCCTGGATCATCCGCTCTGGTTCCAGCCGCCGTGGCGTGTGTTCAGGTTTTCGTGGCTGAGGTGGGGATACTCTCCCTGAGGTTTGCGGCCGGTTTTGGCGGGAGGCCTCGCTGTCATCCGAGCCGCCGCCGCCGCCGCCGTTGGAGGGTGAGGTTTGAGGTTTGATAAGGGAATCCTGGGAATCCATCCTGTCGCCTTTAATTTGGAGGCGGATCGTTCCAATTCTGACCAGATAAAACAACAACACCAGGCGTCACAGGAGGGAAGGAGGGAGGATTAGTCAGCAGAGGAGGAGGAGGCGGAGGAGGAGGAGGCGGAGGAGGAGGAGGGGGTCAAACCAAGTCCGTTCTGCACATTTCTGCGTAAAAATTGAAGATCTGAGCCATGTTGTTAATGCCCGTCATTAGGACAGCGACTCGGAGAATGGAAATGGGTTTGGGTGTGAAATGGACACACACACACACACACACACACACACACACACACACACACACACACACACACACACACACACACACACACACCAGGAGTAAACCCAGGTGTGTCTGATTCTGATTTGACTCTTCATGGCAGTAGGAATTCTAAAACAAACAAAAAAAAAATCTCCTTTTCAAAGCAGCAGCTGCAGTTACATGTCGGTGCTTTTCCCTCTCGTGTTTTTTTTTTTTTTTTGGACTAATTAGTTGTAAAATATCTCATGAATTATGAGCATTTTAACCACGTCGTCACATTTTCTTGTCATAATATTTCGACGGAGCAGTTTCAGACGGGCTTCCTTGTGTAAAAGACGGACAAACTGATCGTATTAAACCCATTCGGAGCAGAAACAGCGGAGACCTGCTGGAGTTTGTGTTCAGGTTTACCGTGAAGACAGAGGTCAGAGGTCAGATGTGTCCTCAGTGTAACATTAATGTGGATCCAGAAGGTCGCATGAGAGGAAAAGTGACACTTCGGTGCATTTTTAAACTGTTTTTTTTTTTTTATTTATTTATTAATTTGCAGTGAAAAGCAAGTTAGAACTCTTAAAATGATATGAATTCTGGCTTTTTTCCCCTTCATTTTCCTCAGTACAACGAATATTACATCCATTAGGAGCAGAAACAGGGTAGATGAGATGGATTCATGAAGAGTCAGAGGTCAAAGGTCAGTTATATCGTCAACGCAACAAGAACAGGCATCCAAAAGCTCACATTAGAGGAAAAATGACACTGCAGTGTGACTCATTTGCAGTGAAAAGCTGCACAAATATGATGAATTCTGTCTTTTTTCCTCAGTGGACGAAACTAAAACAAGGAATATTCCGTCCGTTATGAGCAGAAACAGCACAAATGTGATGGATTCACATTTATTTTCATGTTTCCTCCGAGTTCAAAGGTCAGATATATCGTCAACGCAACAAGACGGAGCATCCAAAAGCTCATATTAGAGGAAAAATGACACTTCAGTACATTTTTAAACTAGTTTTGTTTTTTTTGTTTTTTTTTATTGCAGTGAAAAGCAAGATATAACTCTTAAAATGTTATGAATTCTGACTTTTTCCTTCATTTTCTGCAGTGAATGAAACTAAAATAGGGAATATGACATTCTTTGGGAACAAAATCAGCCTGAATGTGATGGATTCGCGTTAATTTCCAGGTTTCCCATGAGATCAAAAGTCAGATATATCGTCAAGGAAACAAAAATTGACACGCAAAAGCTCATATAAGAGGAAAAATGACACTTCAGTATGTTTTTTAACTAGTTTTTTTTATTAATTTGGAATGAAAAGCAAGATATAACTCTTAAAATGTTATGAATTCTGGCTTTTTTCTTCAGTGAATGAAACTGAAACAGGGAATATTACATCCATTAGGAACAAAATCAGCATGAATTCACGTTTATTTTCATGTTTCCCCAGAGTTCAAAGGTCAGATATATTGTCAAGGCAACAAGAACAAGCATCCAAAAGCTGCTGTAAGAGGAAAAATGATATCTTTACGTTGTTTTTTTGGACTAATTTGTAGTGAAAATGACGTTATAACACTTCAAAAGTTTTGAATTCTGTCTTTTTTCGCAGTGAATGAGACTAAAACGGTTAAAGTTCAGCGAATGTTGTGTCCGTTAGGAGCAGAAACAACGTAGATGTGATGGATTCATGTTTGTTTTCATGTTTCCCAAAAGATCAGAGGTCAGATATATCATCAACGCAACAAAAACTGGCATCCAAAAGCTCATATTAGAGGAAAAATGACACTTAAATGTGCTTTTACCTGTATTTTTTGTATTAATTTGCAGTGAAAAGCAAGATATAACTCTTCAAATGTTATGAATTCTGGCTTTTTCCTTCATTTTCTTCAGTGAATGAAACTAAAACAGGGAATATTACATCCATTAGGAGCAGAAACAGGGTAGATGTGATGGATTCATGAGGAGTCAGAGGTCAAAGGTCAGATATATCGTCAATGCAACAAGAATTGGCATCCAAAAGCTCATATTAGAAGAGAAATGACATCTTTACGCCTGTGCTTTGGACTAATTTGCAGTGAAAATATGTTATAACTCTTCAAATGTTCTGAATTCTGTCTTTTTTCTCAGTGAATGAAACTAAAACGGTTCAAGTTCAGGAAACATCGCATCCAATGCAATTGAAATGGGCAAACAGAAGCTCATATCTGAGGACAAATGACACACAGGTGCATCTTTACGCCTGTGTTTTGGACTAATTTGCAGTGAAAATAAAGTTAGAGGTCTTAAAATGTTATGAATTCTGGCTTTTTTCCACGGTGTTTTCTTACTAAAACAGGGAATGTTCCATCGATTCGGAGCAGAAACAGCCTGAATGTGATGGATTCACGTTTATTTTTATGTTTCCCACGAGGTCAAAGGTCAGATATATCATCAGCGCAACAACAACGGGCATCCAAAAGCTCATATTAGAGGAAAAATGACACTGCAGTGTGACTCATTTGCAGTGAAAAGCTGCACAAATATGATGAATCTGGCTTTTTTTTCTCAGTGAATGAGACTAAAACGGTTCAAGTTCAGGGAATATTGTGTCCATTAGGAGCACAAACTGTAGATGTGATGGATTTTATTTTCAGGTTTGCCACACAATCAGAGGTGAGAGGTCAGATGTGTCGTCAGTGGAACAGAAATGTGGATCCAAAAGCTCATATTAGAGGAAAAATGACACTAAGGTGCAGTTTTAAGCTGTTTTTTTTTTAATTCATTTGCAGTAAAAAGCAAGCTATAACTCCTAAAATGTTACAAAATCTGGCTTTTTCCTTCATTTTCGTCAGTGAATATTACATCCATTAGAAGCAAAATAAGCCTGAATGTGATGGATTCACCTTTAGTTTCATGTTTCCCATGAGGTCAAAGGTCAGATATATCGTCAACACAACAAGAATGGACATCCAAAAGCTCGTATTAGAGGAAAAATGACACTACAGTGCATTTTAAAATGTATTTTGGATTAATTTGCAGTGAAAAGCAAGTTAGAACTAGGCTTTACACCGACCATATCGGCTATATCGGATCGGCCGATATTTGGCTTTTTTTGAAATGTTCGTGATCAGCCGTCATGTCATAAATTACCGATCCAATCAATAACGCTATGTGACGGACAACAAAGTTTTTTGAATCTTCAAAACAGCAACATCCATGGGCGACACAAACAAACATGTCGGAGGTGTGGAAGTTTTTCAAAGTAAGAGAAACAGACATAGCACAAGCTAGCTGCAGTATATGCAACGCTACAGTACCTCGCGGGGGAACAGCGGCAAAAAATGTCAACACGACAAATTTAATCAGGCACTTGGAAAAGACACACGGAGGAGCATGTCGAGTTCAAGAAATGCAGCGAGGAGGAAAAAAAGAAAAGAAAACTCCGAAACGGATGCTAAAGCAAACAACTTTAGTGCTCATCCGTATAGTCGGACATAAGTATATAAGTACATAAACAAGTCATTTAAGTATTGCTCCTCACGTGATCGGTTTATTTAAAGTCACTGATCGGTGATCGGCACAAAACTCGTGATCGTGTAAAGCCTAGTTAGAACTCGCAAAATATTATGAAATTTGTCTTTTTTCCTCAGTGTTTTCGTACTAAAACAGAGAATATTACATCCATTAGGTGCGAAATCAGCCTGAATGTGATGGATTCACCTTCAGTTTCATGTTTCCCATGGTGTCAAAGGTCAGATATATCGTCAACACAACAACAACGGGCATCCAAAAGCTCGTATTAGAGGCAAAAGTGACACTACAGTGCATTTTTAAACTAGTTATTTGATTAATTTGCAGTGAAAAACAAGATATAACTCACAAATTGTTATGAATTCTGACTTTTTCCTTCATTTTCTTCAGTGAATGAAACTAAAACAGGGAATATGACATTCTTTAGGAACAAAATCAGCCTGAATGTGATGGATTCATGTTCATTTTCATGTTTCCCACGAGAACGTCAGATATATCGTCAAGGCAACAAGGATGGGCATTCATAAGCTCATATTAGAGGCAAAATGACATTTTTACGCCGGTGTTTTGGACTAATTTGTGGTGAAAATGACGTCATAACTCCTCAAATGTTATGAATACTGTCTTTTTTCGTTAATTTTCTTCAGTGAATGAAGCTAAAACAGTGAATATTACATCCATTAGGAGCAGAAACAGGGTAGATGAGATGGATTCATGAAGAGTCAGAGGTCAAAGGTCAGATATATCGCCAACACAACAAGAACAGGCATCCAAAAGCTCACATTAGAGGAAAAATGACACTGCAGTGTGACTCATTTGCAGTGAAAAGCTACACAAATATGATGAATTCTGTATTTTTTCCTCAGTGAACGAAACTAAAACGGGGAATATTACGTGCGTTATGAGCAGAAACAGCACGAATGTGATAGATTCGCGTTTATTTTCATGTTTCCCCCGAGTTCAAAGGTCAGATATATCGTCAACGCAACAAGAACGAGCATCCAAAAGCTCATATTAGAGGAAAAATGACACTTCGGTATGTTTTTAAGCTATTTTTTTCATTAATTTGCAGTGAAAAGCAAGATATAACTCTTAAAATGTTATGAATTCTGGCTTTTTTTCCTCAGTGAATGACACTGAAACGGAATATTACATCCATTAGGAACAAAATCTGCATGAATGTGATGGATTCATGTTTATTTTCATGTTTCCCACGAGATCAAAGGTCAGATATATCTTCAACGCAACAAGAACAGGCATCCAAAAGCTCATATTAGAGGGAAAATGGCATCTTTACACCTGTGTTTTGGACTAATTTGCGGTGAAAAGGACGTTATAACTCTTCCAATGTTCTGAATTCTGTCTTTTTTTCTCAGTGAATGAAACTAAAACGGTTCAAGTTCAGGAAACATCGCATCCATTAGGAGCAGAAACAACGCAGATATGATGGATTCGCGTTTATTTCCAGGTTTCCCACAGAATCCGAGGTCAGGTCTATTATACTTGGCTCTGGATCCAGGACGCTGTCCAGTTCTCAGTGTCCTGAAAAGAACGAGGAAATGTTTCGACACAACGACACGTTCCACCGTTGGAACTAATCTGTGCTTTTTCTTATTTTCTCTCCATGAGGTTTGAGTTATGACTGTAATTTTCGAGTCTTTTCATCAGATCCTCCCTTTTTTTCCCCTGCCTGGGTGTTTCTTAAGTGGATCCTGGGCGACCGGAGGCTGAATCCGTCCGTGTTCAGGTTATTATTACGTCCATTAGGATCGGCGGCGGCGTGGACGTGACAGATCCACGTTTTATCTCCAGGTTTTCCCACAGAATCAGAGGTCAGGTATATTGTATTTGAAACTCATCGGGCTTTCATCAGTGTGATGGTGCAGGCTGAGGAGGACGCCGCGCTCAGGTTTATCCGGGCCCGGAGAACGTGCTGTTCTGCGGTTCTGCTGTAATAAGGCTTCGATTCGCTGGGGAACTCAGGCCCTGATGCTGTCACACTACATCGCCCATGATGCTTTGTTTCGACCTGGTGGTGGAGCTAGAAAAGACTTTTATCGTATAAGCTACGACTTAGTTTAACCCATACAGACCCAAACATCTACTGACCTGAACCGTTTAATACTAATCCTACTAATACAAGTCAATATTTGGTGTTCAATTCAGTTTCATCTTAATTAATTATAGGATAAAATGTAAAAATATGGTCAAATTTGAGTAAAAAAAGGAACCAAAAAACCTTGAAATGTGGCATAAATGTGAATAAATACATCTGAAGTGAAGAGAAAATGAGTAAAATACTTAAGAATTGAGGAGAATTCATAATTTTATAACATCTGGAATCATGTATTTATTCTGTGAACCCTGAAAAACTAAAACCATCGACTGATCTAAACTCTTTAACACCTGCTGATCCACTAATCCTGTCAATACATGCAAATAATTAGTGTTAAATTCAGTTTTATCTTAATTATTTATAGGATAAAACATACAAAATGTGTAAAATGTGAATAAAATACAGAAACATTGAAACAAAAAACCTAGAAATGTGGCATAAAAGTGAATAAATATGTCTGAAGTGAGTATAAATGAGTAAAACACTTAAAAAATGAGGAGAATTCGTCATTTTATAACATCTGGAACCCTCTATTTATTCTGTTAACGTTAGTAAAACAAAACCATCTACTGATCTAAACTGTTTAATACCTGTTGATCCATTAATCCCATCAGTACATGTCAATATTTGGTGTAAAATAGAGTTTTATCTTAATTATTCATGGGATAAAATCTAAAAATATGGTACAATTTGAATAAAAGAAGGAAACATTGAACCAAAAAACCTTGAGATGTGGCATAAATGTGAATAAATACATCTGAAGTGAAGAGAAAATGAGTAAAATACATCCTTTTATAACATCTGGAACCCTGTATTTATTCTGTTAACGTTTATAAACTAAAACCATCTACTGATCTAGAGTGTTTAATACCTGTTGAACCACTAATCCTATCAATACATGTCAATAATTGGTGTAAAATACAGTTTTATCTTCGTTATTTATAGGATGAAATATACAAAATGTGTAAAATTTGAATAAAATAAGGAAACATTGATCCAAAAAACTTTGAAATGTGGCATAAAAGTGAATAAATATGTCTGAAGTGAAGATTAAATGATTAAAATACTTTTTAAAAATTAGCAAAATACATCATTTTATAACATCTGGAACCCTGTATTTATTCTGTGAACCCTGAAAAACTAAAACCATCAACGGATCTAAACTGTTTAATACCTGCTGATCCACTAATCCTATTAATACATGGCAAAAATTAATGTAAAATAGAGTTCTTCATCTTTTCAAGGTCATCAGATATGACCATATTTGGATGTTCAAAGGCTCCGTAGTTACCGTGGAAACACCATCATCTTCTACAACATTCATTCACCAGTAAAACCCATGGAGTTGGATCAGTGACAGTGGATAAAATGGTCAAAAATCAATAAAAAAAAAACAAAACAAAAAAACTACAAAATGATGAATAATAAAAATAAATAAATAAATAAATAAAAATAACTAAAATAAACTATAAATAAATCTAATATGCAAGAAAATGAACAAAACCAGTAAAATAATGACTGAATTTAACAACATGAACAAAAGCGAATAAGAGTTACAAAATAAATAAACATGGAGAAAATAATGAATAAATAATAATAATAATAATAATAAAACCATAACATTGATTCAGCAGTAAAACCCATGGAGTTGGATCAGTGACAGAGGATGGACACACTGGGTTTATGTTCAGATAATGAGAGTTTTCTTGATTTCTGATGGTAATAACCTCAGTTTTAATCCAGGCTTTTATGGACACGTTACTTAAGAAAAGCTTAAATACAGAAAACATGCTTTGGGAGGGGATGCAACCGTAGCTCTGGGTCTTTATGGGTTCCACATCCATGTTCATGAACGTCTGAGTCCACCTGCAGTCATGGACCTGAGGCCGCTGTCCTCACCTCAGCAGCTCTGATTCTAAACTAAAGTCCAACAGGTAGAAGGGCTCAGTGGGACCATCAGGAAGCGTCCTGAAGGACCCGCCACCCGGTGCGGCGGTGGCCACATGACAAACCCGTCATAAATGCGCCTGAACACGGCGTCCTGAGTGGAAGTCACCGGAGATAACTGAGTCCTATCGATTGTCTTTGAGGCGGTGGAATAGAAACGAGCTTTAAAGCGGAGGCGCTTCCACGGTTTCCTCACGTGTGCAGCTGTAAATAACACGTTAACGCCGTCGATATGACAGCGGGGAGCAGCGGCCATGTTTACGGGCTCCAACACGTGTCTGCTGAGAATGATGGGACGCTAATACCCATAATTACCTGGGAGGAAATGGTTGAAGCCATGGCACAGGGTCATTTTTTCTGGTAATCTGTGTCGTTTTCAGAGAAGAGGACGTGCTGTACTTCCTGTTATTGTCATAATTGTGGAAGTAACTTCGATTTTCTGCTTTTAAATCAACAAAAACAAAGGGTTTGACTCATGCGTGTTGTATTTATTCATACAGACGACCTCTAACCAGGTAAAGAAGAAGCTATGTGTGGAGAATAGAACGTACTGATGCCTGATAAGCACATTTTTGTGCCATAAACATGAGAAGCAGCAAAAACATCAGTGTTGAACTGAAGCTCAGTGTTCCATGGATTATGAAGCATTTCCTCACAGCAGTTATATCCTGATCCTCCTGAGAATAAGCAAGTCACTTTAATTTATAGAGCATTTTTCAGACACAAAGTGCTTTACAGTGTAAAATACAATTAAAATACCATTTAAAATACCATTTAAAAATACAATTAAAATACCGTTAAAAATAAAAAACTATTTAAAATACCATTTAAATATATGATGAAATAAAAAAAATACGATAAAATACCATTTAAAATACAAAAAATACAATTTAAAATAGCATTTGAAAATACAATGAAATCCAAAAACTAGAATAAAAAAAATGCCATTAAAAAAATACAATTTGAAATACAATTAAAATATGATAAATACATAAAGTGCAGTGTGGACCAATAAAATAATAGCATAATAACATATAAATAATGACAACTTTTTCTCTTTGTTTTAGTGAAAAAAAACAAACAACAATATTAAATTGTGAAAATATTTACATTTAAAAACTATCTTTTCCCAAAAAAACATGTAATAACCTGAAGAAAAAAAAGGTTTGTAATTAAAATAAGTGTCATTTTAACGATATTATGCCTCAACTCATATGTGCATTTACTCACAGTTGGTAACAGGTGGAACATTGTTAAAAAAAAAGTGGAGTTTGGAATTCAAATAAGAACAGTTTCTCATTTGTCCAGGTTCTTCTTGGTAGTTCTTCGAGGATTGTTTTGCTCTTTTGAAGCTAAACTAGTCCAGTTGAACCTGGAAGAAAAAAACAAGAAAATGGACTTTTTGTCATTATCTATAGGTTATTATGTTATTATTATAACAACTATTATTAGATTATTATGTGTTTAGATCTTATTGGTCTGAATGTGGAACCTGAAGTAAAATGAATGTGACAGCCTTTGATCGTTAATGTCTTCAGTGTAATTTTTGCGTTTCACACATTCATCCCACTGGACTGGACCCTGTGGTGGACCAGGTTTGGGCCACGGACCGTATGTTTGAGCAGAAATAACAGCCTTCCTACTGCACTAATCCTTGTAAATTAGCCTCAGACTGGTGAAAAAACAGTCGATAGTATGTTTCCGGAGTGCGTCATCATCCTGTGACTCCACTTGAACCTGCAGGAGTTTGTGTTTTACCGTCACTGAGGAAATAAAGTCGTAATGAGTAAAAACCAGGTCAGCTGGGCTCCTCTCCATCTGATGTGTTCACAGCTGAAATCAATAGAGATAAAATCGGTCGGATGTGCAGAAGCGACAGCTGTCACCGACGAGGAACAGGGAAGAGGAAGTGAGAAGTGTTAACTGTCAGAGAGGCTGATTTAGAGAAGATGGAGAGTGAGGTTTCAAAGCAGGCGTTGGTGGAGCATGAGGAGGAGGGGCCAGTAGACATGGAGGAGCTGAAGGTCCAGCTGACCTCCACAGACGCTGAATTCCACCATTTCCTTTAGAGCAGGGGTGTCAAACATGCGGCCCGGGGGCCAAATCTGGCCCGCCAAAGGGTCCAGTCCGGCCAGACCAGATGACTTTGTGGACTAGAAAAGCACTTGGAGAGCGCAGACCTCTGCCAAGATAGTGTTTGTATTTTATTTATTTATTTATTTTTTTGTTAAGGTAGTGTTTGTATTTTTTTTAAGGTAGTGTTTGTACTTTTTTTAAAGGTAGTGTTTGTATTTTTTTTTAAGGTAGTGTTTGTATTTTTTGTTAAGGTAGTATTTGTATTTTTTAAAGGTAGTGTTAGTACTTTCCTCCACTAGATGGCAGTGAATGACCTCATATGCAAATCTGTGCCACCATGCCCTATC
>JAQQZY010037240.1:0-11011 GCA_030068375.1 Ostorhinchus rueppellii | reverse complement strand
GCAAACTCCACACAGAAAGGTCCCACCAGTGACTGGTGCTGGAATCGAACCCAGGACCTTCTTGCTGTGAGGCACAACCACGGCACCACTGGGTCGCCCAATCAATTCATTCATTCATTCATTTATTCATTATAACCATTAATTATGGTGTAGCTGCTGTGTAAAGCAAAGTGTGTATTTGAAGTTATTAGTTATTATAAGTATATACGTTTTTTCTACTTTTGGACTTTAAGTCTCCAAATAACATTTTAAAAATTCATTATAAATAGCTAATGCACAATAATATCATATTTTATACATTCTTTTAGACTGTGTAACTCATGATGGTGGATAAAGTTTTTCTAATAAGACTTTTTTTTATTGTGCAATTAATCACATACTTTATTGTACTTTACTTGTTTAATTCTGTAAAGCCCTGTGAGGCAACTTTGTTGTGATACAGGGCTCTACAAAGAAATGAATTGAATTAATTGAATTGAATTGAATTGTGAAATTAATCATGTACTGATCATGACATAAACCTCTCTCTGTGCAGCATTTATTGTAATTTAACATATACTTTAGACAACAAACCTGTGTGTCTGTATCTTGTGACTCAGTCATCTGTAAGCTATCCAAGTTGCAAAAATAAGTTGCCCAAACCTTGTTACCAAATCTAATCAGGTGCCGTGGCCTGATCTGGTCATGTTCTCTCTCCAGTCTTTCTTTCGTGTACCTCGGGCTGTTCTTCATTCCTTTCATTATTCTGTCAAACTCAGCTTGTGTCGACACAATAAGACAATCCACCGCCTTAGTTACAGGATACGGATGGTCACAGCGGTGGTAAAACTATTTATGTGGAGTCATGCGTCGCAGTATGACAGAGGAGTCCTGTCCCACTGCCTCTGTCAGCGTGGACTCGCAGACTTGCACACTGATCCTGGGATCTGGTCTTATACTCAGACTCAAGCAAAACAGAAAACTATACTATTACACAGGTGCTGTTTAAAAACTTTCAAACACATTATTTACACCCTGGAATCTAAAAAGTACATGGAATAGGAACTGAGAGTCTTTGTAGATGGAACGGGGTACATTCTGGTACCTGGCAGCTTTTTTAGACCAGATAAATGTAGACATATTTTCCCAGGATGTACTTAATGATGACCTCAGATAAATGCAAACAAAAATTATGAGCCATCCCAAAATTAATGCATTTTTGATCAAATATTTGGGCCAAAAATAGGATCAAAATTGGGACAGGAGACGCTACCGAGGTGTCAGCGCATTTTATCATGAAAGCATGGCTGTAAATGATTGTATATAGACTATAAATAAAGACAGTGTGTTAAATATGTCGATTCTAGTGCTTTTTCTAATCCAGACATGCAGGTTTTTCATGAATCTCAGTCTCATTCCAGGTTTTATGTGTAACCCATTGTGTCCACTTGCGTTACATGCAGAACCTGCCCAGTTAAACGTATGAATCTTAATAAATTTTGCAACAGCGGTCATTTTTGTGAAACACTCTGCCTTGCATAATTAATTTGATTCCCGAAATGTACCTGTGAGAGAATAAAAAGATAGTAGCACTGAATTTTAGTGTCCTTTTAACCATGTTACATACGGATTTAAAAAAAAAAAAAATTAAATATAATGTAAAATAATATAAAAATGTGTTTTATCTGAAAACAGCTTCTCTTTTATCTCAGTAAGTATTTATTTTTTAAATAAACCCAAACTTGCTTCATAACGTTAGTCTACATCTGGGTTGAATTTTTAGTCCCATGTCCTGTTTTTAGAACCAATGTACACAGATGTAGACTAAGTTTGTCTTTTTTTTTTTTTTTATTAGGGTGAAATGTCCTCATGTGGGACATTTGTTCTTCACCCCCAGAGTAGTGGACAGTACAATACTCACCCTACTTCAGTGCAATAACCACATCACATACACCTCACTACCTGTTTATATCCATTGGTTGTACATAATTCTTATCTGTATTATAGAGTTAGCTTTTGTATATTTATTTTGTACATTTTGATCATTTCAGAAGTTGTAGTAGCACTTCAGCAGGATATGTGTATTAATATTTTTTCTGAAGCCTTTGCACATTCCTACTTTTTCTTAATACTTTGTGGATTTTTTTTTTTTTAATGTAATTTCTGCTAAATTGAACTGAGATACTAAACTGATTTTCATTGTTCCTGTGACAGTGACAGTAAAGATCTATTCTATTCTATTCTATTGAGCGTTACATCATATTATTATTATTATTATTATTACATTACACAGTAAAAAGTAAAACATTGAATCCACTTTGTCTTCAATAGGTCACACATAAAAAAAATTAGTTGTGTGAACCAAATTAAAGTGCATTAAATATCATTTAATTTTTGTTCACTCAACTTATTTTTTACTTTCTACTTTTTTTTTTTTTTTTACTTTTCACAGTGTGCCATGTTAGCTTAAAATAGTAATTGAAGTCCAAAATACAAAAAATGTCCCACATTATGGCAATCCTCCCTATTTATTTGTTGTTTTTTAATTTAATGATATCAGTGCTTGGTCATGTGTACTCTATACACTCTATCAGAGAGTATTTCACTAAAATACATGCATAAATCATGTAACAGTCCTCAATCACATATATTTTCAAAGTTCTGCAACGTTACAATATCAGTGTCGCATTCCTGTTGCCAAAAATCTATAAAACAGGCAGTTTAGTTTGTTTCCGGTAGAAAAGAAGTAGAAAGATTTGAGTGATCCCTAAAGTCATCTGGTAATATGTTTTTCTATGAACACTGTGAAACGCTTAACTCTTTCCTTTCCACCAGTTGTTCTCATTTTAGCTTCTTAGATCATTTAAAAACCAAATAATGGAGAATTTTCACTGTTATTTTGAATCTATTAGTGTCTACGCTGTTTATTTTTCTGCAATGGAATGTGTTTTAAAAAGAAAAAGAGAAACTAAGACTGGTTTAACCCATAAAGAATCTAAAGATCTAAACTGTTAAACATCTGTTCATCCACTAATTTTGCACTAGTTTGTCATCTTTTCATGATCATCACATATGACCCATTTGGCCGTTCGGAGACTCCACATAGTTACCATGGCAACACCATCATCTTCTACAACATTGATTCACCAGTAAAACCCATGGAGTTGGATCAATAACAGTGGGTGGACACACTAGGTTTATTTTCAGTTAATAGTAGATTTGACTGAAAAAGTAGCTTTTTCTTTAGTTTTCTCTGTTTCTGATAAAATAACCTTCAACTTTCATCTGAACTTTTATGAACATCTACATGATCAGTAAACTAAATACAGGAAAATACCTGATTTTCACACAAAAAAAAAATGCAAAATACAGAGAATTATGTTATAATAAATGGTGATGAATCACTTAAGAAAAGCTAAAGATTGAGGGGAAAAAATATTTCTGAACTGCCGTAAAAGTAGCCCTGGGTCTTTATGGGTTAAATAAAGGATTAAATAAAGATGTAAAATCTCTGCGATATTTTCTATGACCAAAAAAAACGTTACGACACTGACACCTACAGTTGTACATGCTGCTCACATTCAGCCCAACAGATAAAAACAGGTACACCTACCGAAAAAAGTACGAGCACAACAGATAAAAACAGATTTACCTACCGAAAAAAGTAACAGCGAACCCCTCCAGGACACAAGCCCACTTCCCAAGAAAGAAATAACCCCTGGCGTTTGTCAGGAAACTTATTAGTCCACCGGTGAGAGACACCAGAAAGTCTGCGATGGCCAGGTTGACTATGATGTAGTTGAGGGGTTGTCTAAGTTGTTTAAACTTAAAGGTGACAAACATAACCAGGAAATTCTCGCTCAGAGACAAGGACGTGACCACGAACATGAGCACGGCCAGGATGGTGAAGTTCCATGGCGCGATGTTCTTGATGGGTCCATTGAAGGGATCATCAGAGGTGGTGAGTTCATTGGCCTCGGTGTAGGACACGGCGTTCACGGACAGACTTAAAGTATCCATTGTCCATGCTCAGACTGGGGCTGATCTGCTGAAAGGCTCTAACAGAGAGAAAATCCGCGGTGATCTCTTTTTCTCATACTCACAACTTCACTTGGCACCTTGTCCACACGCGCTCACCGGCTGCACCGTGGAGCATCCTCTGCGCCCTGGGACGCTTCTTTCACAAACTTCATGGGCTGAAATCCGCGTGTTCGCTGCAGTGCGTGGTGGGACACGGAAACGCACAAATCTCGAATGGAGCAAGAGAGCGCGCGCGGGGTGTGGGAGCGGAGCAGTGGTGGTGCACATGCAGCGCGAGGCGCCGTGGAAATCACACACAACCCAGCAAGTGCATTAATGACCGATCAGTTGCATCTTGGAGGCTCTTATATAGGCGGCTCCAACGTCACCGCTGCCCTCCAGGAGAGGCGACAGGACGCCACTCGTCCGTCTCCTTGTTCGCGTCTTTACGCGTTTTGGACACGGATGGCATCAAAGTCTCAAGTTTCGGCTCTCAGTCCAGTCGAACCAAAACGTTGGAATATTATAGTCGTACATATCTGCTGTCTGTTCTGTAAACTAATAACCCCAGATGATGCGACTGCGGACCTGTTGTTTGCGCGTTTCCTGTGCGCACTACATTGACCACTCTTAATTGTGCGCCTCAGTCTCACAGGGGTCATCTCAACTAATTCATTTACATTTCCCCTTTCTCTGTCGCATTAAAATGTTCTGCACAAACCTCACACAACAGACTGGTCTTTGTGTGAAAACCTCCCATCTACACACACCACCTGCCCACGGATCTGATAAATAATGGGAACCTCACCCGCAGATGAGTTCTATTTAAGGAAAAGCATTTAAACCTTTGAAGGAAGGAAATACTACAGGTTGTAACCCTTAAAGACCTAAGGTGACTTTTGTGTCAGTTTCCAAATATTTAACCTTTCTTAAGTGATTTATCACCATTTATTGTTTTAATAGCCTCTGTATTTTGTAAATTTTCAGTGAAAATCAAGTAATTTCTTATATTTTATTTACTTATCATGGAAATGTTCATAAAAGCTTAGATTAAAGTTGAGGGTTAATACAACAGAGAAAACTCAAGAAAAAGTGACTTTTGCAGCAAAATTATCCACTGTCATTGATCCAACTCCATTGGTTTCACTGTAAAAAAAAATGTCCTGCTAGAAATGACCCTTATATTCCTAACTCTGGGCAAATTCACTTGTATTGAGCAAAAAAAAAAATTGTCAATTGGGAAAGAAAACAAAAACCTTGGCTAGAATTGTTAAAATAACAAAAAAAGTGTTTCAACTAAAAAAACAAAAACAAAAAAAAAACATAATGTGCCTTAAAACTAGACAAGACTGCTCAAATTTTAACAAACAGTGCTTAGTATAAGAAGTAAAATCACACTAATTTAAGACAGAATGAGGAATTTTAGTCTCTGATTGAGCTGGATATAAGAATTTTAGTCTTAAAATAAGGAAAACAATCTGGAAAAAATAACACAAGTGCTCTAAGACTTTTTTACTTTCTTAGAAATCATGTTTTGCAGTGTTTCCTGGTGAATCAGTGTTGTAGAACGGAACTGTCAAATTAATTTTAGTTCAGGGTCATATCTTCCCAATATGATCTGAAGTAGGCCGGACCAGTACATTAATAATACAATAACATATCCATAATGCCAATTCCAAACATTTCAATGTGTTTTATAGAGAAAAAAGTAAAATTAGATTATGGAAGCATGGACATCTACAAGCTGTCCTTTTGAAAATGTGAATAACATGAACAAACGTGAAAAAACTGACATTTATTAAGAATAATAAGTCCAATTTTTACTCTAGTATGCCTCTGTTTATCATTTGTAAACGTGCATCACAACTTAAAGATTCACAATGGAGCTGCAAACACAAAATATTTAGTAACTGTCAGAATATTACTAAAATTGCACTTCTTTCTCTTAGGACATTTCTCGTACTCGTACTCATCAACTTCTGCTTATCTTTGGGCCGGGTCACAGGGGCAGCAGCTTCAGCAACGAGGCCCAGGCAGCCGAGCTACTTCCACCAGCTCTTCCAGGGGAATCCCGAGACGTTCCCAGGCCAGCCGAGAAATATAATCCCTCCAACGTGTCCTGGGTCGGCCCCGAGGTGTCCTCTCAGATGGACATGCCCGGAACACCTCCCCAGGGAGGCGTCCAGAAGGCTTTCTCACCAGATGCCCGAACCACGTCAACTGGCTCCTCTGGACATGGAGGAGCAGCGGCTCTACTCCAAGCTCCTCCCGGATGTCCAAACTCCTCACCCTATCTCTAAGCCTGAGCCCGGCCAAATTTTCATGTAATTTCACTTTTTTACACTAAAACAGAGGAAAATTTTGGAATTTTCATTATTTGTAGGTTATTATGACAGCATTTTACTGATCTGACCCACTTGAGACTAAAGCAGGGCTTTATATGGCCCCGAAAGTAAAAGGACTGACTTAATATTGTGAGTATAATTTTTGTAATTTTTTTCTCTGGACCCTTTGGCGCCCAGTTTTGGCCCTCGAGCCATATCTTTGACACTTGTCTTGTAGAAAATGATGGTCTTTCTATGTTCGCTACAGAGCCTCTGAATGTCCAAATGGGTCATATCTGATGACCATGAAAAAATGACAAACTGCATTTTACACCAATTATTTCCATGTATTGATAGAATTATTGGATCAACAGGTGTTAAACAGTTTAGATCAGTAGATGGTTTTGGTGAAGGCGCTGTATCTGGAGATGTCCAAGCAGGGGTGGACCTACCATGAAAGTAGGCGATTGCCTTAGGCCCTGAACCAGTAGGGGGCCCTCAACCCTTACGGAGGGAGTACAAAGGTAATGAAAGGTGCAAACAAGAGTAAGTAAATAGTGCAAAAATCCAGGTAATAATAGTACTAATAATACTAATAAAAGTCAAGAAAAACTAAGTCCAATAAAAATAAAAAATCTGAATCTCAATATAAACAATAAGTAAAGCAAGTTCTATGTATGACACATCTTGAAATATAATATTGACAGTAGTGATCTCTGTAAGTGACAATGATGGCAGGTATTATCAAGTCCAGAGATTATTGCACAGATTATTGCACATAGTGTCTACACTATACAGTGGAGTTGTATAGTCTGACAGCTGTGGGGGTGAAGGACCTGCGATAGTGCTCCTTCCTGTACTGAGGGTGTCTCAAGAGTGCCACTGAAGGAGCTGTAAAAGTAGGCCTATTTGCTGCCAGTCCCTAAAAGCAAGCTTAATGTGACAGGATGCAACAAGTGCAATACTGGAGCGAACTGCATAGTTGGAAAGAAATATGCCTTTATGCTGGAACAGTAGTGTGTTAAAAGAATATGAACAATGGATGATGATTCACTCATTCTTTCAGCCATCTTCTGAACCTGTTTTATCCTCTAGGGTTACAGGGGTCGCTTGGAGCCTATCTCAGCTACTTAAGGGCGAAGGTGGGGTTCGCCTATTTATGAATGGCTTGATATGGCAGTTAGTGAATTTTAGGACCCGATCTCCCCGTGCAGATTCAGTTTCCATCAGTGTCAAACTGCTTCTGCTCCTGGGATTAGTGGATCATCAGGTATTAAACCGCTTAGCTCAGTAGATGCTGTCGGTCGTCGGTGGATGTTTGGGTCTTTATGGGTGAATGTATTTACCATCACTCTGACTGTTTTACTTTTCATTGCGTTAATACAGTCATGCAGAAGAAAAACTATTTTATGATTCTTTTCAAAAATATCCAGAGGTTATGACCCGAGGCATTAGTAAAAGCTCAGGGATTTAAGAAAACTGCGAGATTAACTTAATGTTGCAGTAACAAGATCAAAACGATGAAGCATGAAATGGTTGCACTGAAGAGCGGCTGCTGACAGTAAGATGTTTTAGCCCACGAGTATGTTTGTAGTCGTACCGTCCTCTTTAAGGCTTAGTTGAAGGTTTCCTCTAAACTCATTTCCGGCAGGTTCAAAGTTACCCCTCGTGTTAACTTCAAGGTCAAGACAAGCATCTGCAGAACTTTTCCTCAGAGGTGACTGGCTCACCTTTCTGCCGTCTCCACCTCTGCTCAGGCTTTGATCTAGTTCTCTGTGGTGGAAGCCAGCCTGTCACAGCTCAGTGACCATCACGGAAATGAGGATTTATTGCCTTTTCTGTCTTTCCTGACCTGTGTATGACTGCTTTTGTTTGGCAGGTGTTAAATTGTCCGCTTCAACCTTGTACTTCACCCAAGAAAAGTCCAAAGAGTATTCAGTCAGTAACAGCCCAAACTTTTCACTGTTCCTCAGGATCGTTAACCCATAAAGACCCAGTGCTACTTTTGTGTCAGTCCCCAAATTCATTTTTTTTTTTCTCTATTTAAGATTTCTTAAATTAGTTATCCTCATTTATTATGATATCATCTGTATTTTGTGTTTTATTCAGTGAAAATCAGCTATTTTGCCATATTCAGTGCACTGATTATGTAGATAGTCATTAAAGCTCAGATTCAAATTGAGGTTTATAATAGAAAACTGAAAAAAAGTGACTTTTTCACCAAAATACATCATTAACTAAACATAAATCAAGTGTGTCCATCCACTGTCATTGATCCAACTCCATGGGTTTTACTCGTGAGTCAGTGTTGTAGAAGATGACGGTTTTTCCATGTTTTGTTTTTGTTTTTTTATCTTTTCATCAGTTTTCATGGCCATTATCATAAGAACTAAGGCCTGAAGTGCAAGATGTGGCCAAAAGGTGTTATTCTGTGATTTTATTGTTTTGACCTGTTAGTTGACTCATAAAGACCCAGTGTTAATTTATGACACACAAATAATTTTTTCCCTATATTTAACTCTTCTTAAGTGATTGATGGAACATTTTTTATAGTATTATCCTCTTATTTTACTGTCTTTCAATGAAAAATAATGTATTTTCCTGTATTTAATGTACTGTCATATAGATATTGATAAAAGCTCAGATTAATGTTGATGATTATTATATCAGAAACACAGAAAATTGAAGAAAAAGTGACATTTTCAGTTACATCTCTCATTAACTGAAGATAAACCCAGTGTGTCCATCCACTGTCACTGATCCAGCTCCGTGGGTTTTACTGGTGAATCAATGCTGTAGAAGATGATGGTGTTTCCAAGTTTTTTTTGTTTTGTTTTTTTTAATTTTCAACAGTTTTCATGGCCATTATCACAAGAACTAACCCCTGAAGCTCCTCCCAAACTTGCAAGATGTGGCCAAAAGGTGTTATTCTATGATTTGTTTTGACATTTATTAACCCACAAAGACCAAGTGCTAATTTGTGCCAGTTACAAATATGTTTTCCCTATATTTAACTTTTCTTAAGTGATGGATGGAACTTTTTTTAAATATAATATTATCCTCTTATTTTATTTTTTGTTTTTCCAGTGAAAATCATGTATTTTCCAATATTTAATGTACTGTCATGTAGATGTTCATCAAAGCTCAGATGAAAGTTGAGGGTTATTATATCAGAAACAGAGAAAACTGAAGAAAAAGTGACATTTTTAGTAAAATCTATCATTAATTGAACATAAACCCAGTGTGTCCATCCACTGTCATTGATCCAACTCCATGGGATTCACTGGTGAATCAATGCTGTAGTAGGGTGAGTCTTCAGATGATCATAAAAAGATGATAAAGTGCATTTTACTCCAGTTATTTTCATGTATTGATAGGATTAGTGGTTCCACAGTTATTAAACAGTTTATATCAGTAGACAGTTTTGGTCATCATTGGCTGTTTGGGTCTTTATGGGTTAAATATGCATCGATTCACTGTGTGGTATCAAAAATCTGTTACTCTCAGTTGAATGGTTTTGCATGAACACCTACAGCCTGACGAGGTAATTTTGAGTCAGTTCAAGCAAATGATTTAAATATCAATCAGAGACTAAAGCAGCTTAGTTTACAGTCCCAATGCTCGTGCAGCGTTGGAGTCCTTATGTCTCCAGTCGTGCTCTATTTCAACACAATCCTATCTCATCCCGGCTCATCTATTAGGGGGTTTCGAGGCTCGCACTAGAGCAGTGACCTATGGGATTGGCTGGTCTGGCTTTTTCACCAAAGCCCAGGGAATATAAGTCCATGGGGGGATTGTGGAGAAGCACTGGCAAGTAAAAGCCAGTAGTGAAAAGGACATGTATGTGGTGGCTCCTGCAGCTCCTTGTATCAGTGTGGAAGTGAATTGTAACAGTGTGAAAAACTTTTGCACCTGTTCTTTCCAGAATAGCAGTATTTGCTGGTATAAGATTCACAGTTTCTGCAGACAGAAGGTCTAGTTTAGTTATTAACCCATAAATGTGTTATTGGAGGATCAAACAAGACTTTAATAAAAAATAGATTTGATTTATATAGTGCTTTTCTACGAACACATACTCAAAGCATGTACAGTGGATCCATTATTCATTCACACTCTGGTGGCGGAAAACTACATATACACCAAATATTCACACACCAGTGTGAGTAGCAACACTGGAGGCAAGGAGGGTGAAGTGTCTTGCCCAGATACAAAAGCACATGACTGAGACAGAGTGGGATTCGAACTGCCAACCCTTTGGGTCAGACAACCTGCTCTACCTCCTGAGTCACAGCCACCTCATAAGACTTTATCACTTTTGTGAAATTGTTCAAATTTTTTTATTTTTATGTAGAAAATCAAGGTCAAGGAAGTTACCATATTTGGTTCATTGCCCTTAAATGGGAAAAAAAAAATCCAAGAATTTATGATAGTGTTTACCAAATGTATTCTTCCAGCTCCACCCAGTATAAGGTGTCCCACTGCTGCCATATTTTAACAGGATTTCTGTTTAACAAAATATCTTTTTATGTTTCTATAATGGTTCATCCACCAGTATATGACAGATCTGTTTATCCAAACCATATCTTTGATGTTAAGATAGAACTATTATTACTATCTATACATTTTCCAGTTTAATGTTTTCCAAAAATGCAAAGGGAAATGCAGCAGCAAATGACTATTTTTTATGA